>JBCAUA010025366.1:0-12533 GCA_038406235.1 Peronia verruculata
TGAAAAAATGCGGGTTTTCGATCTTCGTGTTCTGTCATCCCCCGATGCAGAACCCGCCTTTCGATCCCGGCCTGTTTTGCTCCATGAGCAGACGCCATACCGATTGAGCCACTGCGTCCCCCACTCCCATCTTCACTTTTGCCTTCACTTTTTACCCCGTTCTCTCCATCCCGTCCGCCATCAGTTTAAAAGGTCAGATTTATGTGTGTATGCAGCGTGTTTGCGTGTGTGTTGTAGGCCTAGCACCTGTGTGGTTATGCGTGTGTATAACAGTGTGCGAGTATGCGTGTCAGTGAGGATGCAACGGCTGAACAAGTGTGTAATCATTTTGTATATAATAGGGTATGCGTAACAAGCATACATGAGGCGTAAGATAGCCGTATTCGTGCTTTTAAATAATTATGTGCCCCTTAATCCCAACACAATAAAGATACACACATTGTCACATGTATGTATGTCTATAGATGTTTGTTATGTGTCTCTGTTTCAATCAATGCACGACATGTGTGCGTGTGTATGAAGAAGAAATGGGTCAGTGAGTGTGTGGCACATACAGATGAGTGTGTATATTGATCTAGATATAATTATGCGTGTTTGTGTGTGCGTAATTATATACATAATATTAAGTAGATCTATGTGTGTTTGTTGGCTTCTTTCTTATGGCATCCATGGCTGCACACAGGCTGACTTGAAAACCGTCTGACTGGAGAATCATTTTAGAAAAATGCGATTGTCACTTAGAGGAGATGTAACGTTAGATCTAGCCGGCTGGTATGAGTTCGAACCGTTATTTACAATTGTGTAATATCAACAGCTTTTCCAGAGGTTAAAGTCAGCAGTTTGCCTACAGCACGCTCTCTGTTTGAAGTGATTGTAATACATGTAACTGCTTACTGTATTAATAGTCTAGAGCTAGGGTTAGAGTTAGCAGTAACCAGTAAAGTACTTAACGTGAACGTGGCAGATATCACCTGGTAGCAGGTCAACAAGCTGGACGAAATAAACTTCACCTGGAGGTTGAAAGATGTCACGTAACGTAACAACCTGGTATTAGAAACTTGCAGTAGAACCCAATCTATTATACAATTTAGTATCTTAAATAGTAGTAATTAAAACAACTATTGGGCAAGATTATAAGAGACCAATAAGAGAAAGAGCGGTCATTGCCATTTATATTATAATGATTGCAGTACAGGATATTTGTAGTTTCTAGTTAGGGTCAGATAAGCTATATGAAACCTTTTGTCGAAGTGATTATGGTACACGTTTGCAGCATTCAGGTTTTCATCAGTTCGGGTTCAACGTAGCCTAGCCAAGATTGGAAGTGATTGCATTCGCCCGCAGTGCAGTAGCTTAAGATATCCAAAGCTCTCCACTTTACCTCCAAAACAAAAGGAAAAAAAAAACATGTTGTCGAACTACATTTTAAGCTCTTGGTGAGGGCACTGATCCAAAATGCTTGGCAACACCCTTTGAATCAGAAATTTTAATTAGGTAGACCGGGTAGGAAAACTGTAAGATCTGTTAAAAAATGAAGAAGAAGAAGAAGAAGAGAAGAAGAAGAAGAAGAAACTCTCAGATCCAAAGGCGAGATTGCAGGAACCTGTCGTTCTAGTTTGCAATCGCCTTCTATTTATAGGCACAGGAAGTGAGAAAGGGGTGGGGTGGGAAACTGGACCCCTGAAATATCTGCAGAATTGTCAATGACAAATCGGTATTTTATATTGATTTTCATTTCTTCAGTGCAACAGAGTGCCAATCCGTTTGTTCCAAATAAATGTACTTTAGCCCGGACCTCAGGCATATTACTTTTTTTTTTTTTTTTACATTTTGAATGCAGTATTTCTGGCGTAGTGGGGTTGTTTCGGCTTTTAGTGCAGGCTCAGAAATTTTCGGGTACAAAATTGGCCTGGACAACGGTCCTTAGGCATACACCTCATCCGATTTTTAACTACCAAAGAGCCATGTTAGCCAAGGGACCGTTGAGTGCCTGAAAAAAAAAAAAAAATTAAAAAATGAGGAGGTTCTAAATCGTTCCTATGTTCCGATAGGATCCGAACCCGCATCATTTCGCCAAGGAGCAGACACCTAATCCCTTGTTGACGGCGTCCCCGCTCATAATTATGACCTAACCGACGCGTCACGTTTTAGGGGAAAAACACGGGTCATTTCCTGCTCTTTCCTCTACAGCTCTTGACTGAGCCCCGACAAATCAATTCCCCCCCTCCCCCCGAGCGTGCTCCTATTCCTCTACCCCCAGTCACCAAGTAAGTTTTTTTCACTGATCATTGACTGTGCTTGGGTTGATTGCCTCTTGCGTTTGCCTTTTAACATATGGACTGTATACAGTGGGTTTGTGTTTAGGAAATAGAAATAATTTGCTGGGTGAAAATCCATCCCTAATGCAGAAACAAAAGAAAGAAAGAATCAAATTATAATGTGTTTATTTATTGCTGTCATATTTAAGACTGCTTGACTCACTGGAATCATACCAACATAGCAAAGGCTATAGTGAAGAGTAGTTAGTTGCTTGCTGAAATTTACAATATATGTAGGAAATAAATAAATTAGTTAAGTAAAGATGCAAATGTCTGATTTTGTATAGCCAAAGTGAAAAAAGAGTACTTCTCATTGTAGATTGGCCAGTGTAAAAAAATACATCTGTGTGCTTTTTGTTATTTCTTTCAAGATTGCGGACAGCATAAAAGTAAAATATGAATATTTTTCCTTTACAGTATAGCTAAAATTTAAAAAAAAAAAGGAAAAAAAAAGAAGAAAAACAGTCCAAGTTCAAACTTGATTTCAGAGGTGGGAAGTCAGCGACCCAAGTAAGTTGCAGTCCACTGCAACAGGTCTTGATCATACAACAAGTAGTCACATTATTTATATGTGCATGAGCTCCAAACTACACTTCATTTACATCACAAGTACACTGTGATTTTGTGAAAGACATTGTTTATAATATAAGACAAGATTCTCACAAAATCTTGATATTTCTGGTAACTGATCAGGAAATCAGTCATATCTTAAAGTATTTGGAGAAAGAGTCCTTATAAAAGCACTTTTACTCATAACAGCAATGATGTTGAAGTGATGGAGAGAGATTGTCAAACTTTTAAATTTGTTTTTTTTTTCTGTCTGTAATGAAAAGTTAATGTCCACGAAGTGAATTTGTCATCTCAGTTATGAGCACTTCCCATGTAGAATATTCCACTACTTTTGTGACTTGTGAACATTAAAAACTGGGATTTGACCTTGAGTTGTGTGTGAAAATGCTTGAATCTGTTTTACAAAAATGTTTATGTAGATATATATAGCAGTGAAACACCTGAAATGTGCCTTTTCAGAATTGTCACAAGATCTGATCTAGTCCTTCACATAATATATTACCACATTTTAAAACTTTTTTTTCCCCCACATATTTATAAATATTCTATCACTTTCTTCATTGTGTAACATTTTTTTACTACTTAAAAATATTTCTTATATACGTACACAGGATATATGAAGTTCTATATTTTGTGCATTCACTGTAATTTTTTAAATAATATAATAATCTTTTTGTGAATCATGTTCATTTGCATGTATTGTTCCTTTGCCCTTGTACCCTTCCTTCTTGATCTCAGGACTAGCATAACTGATCTGTTTTGTAAGGGGCCACAGGGATGGTGAATAGAAAGAACAGATTTCCATCTGGTAAACTGCTTCCCTTTTACACAATAGTTGCTGCCTTCCTTTAGAGATGAAATATTGTGGAGGTCAAAATTCTGAATGGCCAGAAGTAGTGATTTTGGAAAATCAGTTCAAATTCTATATACGTATTATGTTAATTGCATGTATGCAAATTAAGTATTCGGCGGAGATGTGAACAATTGTTCAAAGATAAGTTGAGATCACTGTTAATTAAGTGAGGGTGTGAACTTACGTGGATGGAATTTAAGAAAGAGTGCTTTGTGAAATAGAAATAGATAGGCAACTTTGTAGCAAACCATCAAGTTGATTTGTCTCCAAAAATTATTTTGTGTTTCCAAGAATTCTTGAAAGGCACTCTGTCCAGAGCAGACAAATAGTGGCTTCCGGTCATGTTTTTATCAATGGGAAAAAAAAGAAAAAAAAACAGAGATAAGTCACAAGGATTCTCTGTAGATATACCATCTTAATGTTTTATTTGAGTGTGTGAGCTTTCAAGGATTTTGTGAACAAGCATGCTGGGTAAATTTGGAAAAAATTGGTGTTTGCTCTCCAGTTTTATGTTTTTATCATCCAGAAATACGATTACATATTGTGGAAACAAAAAGACACCCCAAGGACTGAACATCACTCACATCACTGACAGTTGTGGTCTTCTCAAAATGCATGAAATGCCCATTGTTTTCTAACCCAAATCAGAAATTTGCTTTCAAGCTGTAAGTTATATTGCTAGGAAATATTATTGGCAGTTTTCAGAGACCGAATGGCCTGGAAAATTGTTCATGTTATCAGTCAGGGTTGATCCACTTATGTTCAGATGGGTATGTATACTTAAAATAATTGGGTGAGAAATTGTGTGAATTTTCTCATGTATTTCACTCTGAAAATCAAACTAAATTTTTCATAAAATTATGCAAGTATACATTTTTTGAATTTATTGTGAAAGTAGTTTATATAAACCACACTATTTATCATGAACATATATCTTACAGTCAGTCAAAATGAGTCACATGTTGATTTTCCATAAAGCTGAGTCATTACCACATGTAATGCCATTATCCATATATTTGTGCAGGGTGAAACTGCAGACAGAGATATTACAGATTGAAGACATAGGGAGCGACTCTCAGGATCAGATAAGATCAGGACAAAAATCATGAAAAAATGAACTGCTTAACACCTTAGTTATATAACCACCTCACAACAAACTAGTCTTGAGACGCAAGATGGATACAAGTATTAATCTGTAACAGTGTGCAGTTATTCACATCTGAACTGGTTTTTGCAGAGTACCACACATTTTGTGGGCAAAGTTGGCATGCATTTTGCTGTAAGACAAGTCATGTCCAGTCATGGTGCTTATGATCTCAAATGGGTTTGGCATATCAAAATAAGGGGTCAGTATCTCATCAAAGTTCCTGTGCAGTCCTTACAGAAGCGCATGTCTTGTGGATTGATGAATTCTCAGCATCTTTGCATTATTTGTATACAGTCCAAGTGCTAGTAGATGTATGTTCATAGTTAAATTGGCATGTGGAAATAAAGGGTCAGAGAGATTTGGCATATGAAAGTCAAAGCCAGGATCTCTGTTTTTCATATCCAGTCCAAATGGTAGCACATCATCTAAAAGTTTAGTATATCAAAAGAGGAATTCAATCACATTATTTTTCACATCCAGTCTTAATGTTAGCAGGTTTTGGGAGACTAGGCATATCAAATCTATATTTCTGATTCCTTTTTCAAGTAATCACATTCTGTTCTTATGATCAGTTATTTAGTGACTTAGGGTTATACATCCCCTCTTAAATGTCCATTTTGCTCAAACAGATCTGATACATTCATTATGTCTTCACAATAGCTGCAGCATAAGTGTATAAGTACACGTATAATCTTAAGGTCTAGGGCTAGTCATTTTTTCATAGCTAGAACCTGCTTGTTGCGGTTTCATTTCTGAGATGTGTTTTTGATAATCTAATATTTAGCTATAAACAGATGTTCTGAGCACACAAATAAGGAATAAATAAACAGTCTTGCCATGATGCCAATGTGGGGACACTAATAAGCTGACAGTACATGAGGCTAAGGTTGTCAAAGTTTGTATTATAAACCTTCATTGCGATATCATTTAAGCATCAAGCCTGATACAATGACATGCAAAGAATGGCTTACACTGAGGGGATCAGAAGGTTAATTTGAGCATTCTGTCCGGCATGGAGAAAAAATCAAAACAACAGGTTTCAAAACTTTCGCCTGCCTATAAAAATGTCTCATTTGTCAACCACAAAATTCTGGCCTGGCTATGCGGACTAAACATCCCATATAATCTCTAGCTGATTTTTGGGTTTCAGTGGGTAAATGGGAAAATCAATGGATTTTTCCTTTAGCCATTGCCTAGTTCTTCGCTGATACTGAGTTTTTCCAATTAAGAAAAACATTATAGTCTTTTTAATAACCCGGTTCTACTTCAATTCTGAATGCTAATATATAGAGAGAGGTCATAAGGAACACAGTATCTGTGCTAATGTGTATGGAGGGTCGGGCAACAGTTCCTATGTTGCATGTTAAATAGTCAAACAAATAAAGCTCTAAACTTAATTACTGTATGTAACACAACGAAACGACGGGTGTACTTTATATGAATTGAATACATGTACATGGTTATTTTATCATTGTATTTTCTACAATCACAGCCAGAAGTGGCTGCATATCTGCATTTTATTTACTCTGCCTTGGAACAAACGGCCATTTATACTTCCCTATATTCTGTATTTTTAATGTTTTTTTGTCATCATGCCCTCCAGTCTTATCTTAACATGCATTTCACTGCTACTTAACGACAGTGGCACACGTCAGAGTTATTACAATATACAGCTGATGTCACATGGCATTTTTGAGCATGAGAGCTATTAGATAATGTCATCCAAAAAACAAATGCACTAATAAAGCTATGTATATGTAATAATGGCGTATCTTGTCAAACGACTATGCGATAAACACTTTTTGCTTAATAGATCAAAAGTGCTAAAAATGAATTATGCCATTATCGTAGTTCAGTGACATTATGTATCTACAACAGCTCTGTGTTAGAATGCTTCTACTACCTCCTTTTTTTGCCGTAAGATAAAAAGGTGGATGATATTGGAACTCTATTGTGCCTTTGTTCTTGTCTTTTTTTTTATCACTCAGTCATTATCTTACGTTTGTATCAGTTTTGTTGTGTGTATTTTTTTTGCTTCATGATATGTATTTGATCATATTGTGTGAGTAGCGGTGACATCAACTCTAGTCTGCTAGTATTAAAGTCAGTTATTATGGCAGCCTAGCTAATGAAATTTATACCATTCTAAATGTGAAATATATACACAAAATGTGAAATTTGTACCAAGTTATGTTGTGAAAACCACAGGCCAATATCATTATCAGATATGAATTTGACTGTCTGATTTCAATATCAACTGTCAGCCCATTGTAAGTCAGAACTTACAATGAGGAATGGAAACACATGTGGTACTATTTATTTTTAATGCTGATTTTTGTGGGACATATTTATAAGGCAAGTCGTAATCACCCGATTTCTTCATTGTCACAGAAAAGAATACAAATAAAAATACATTTGTAGATATAAAAAGGAAATATATGTCTGTACATTTTTCTGATGTCTAGAAAGCATTAAGGCCTGTACTTTAAAATGAACAAAGAACATGGATTTTTATTGGTTGTTATTTTCATCAATATTTTACTTTTTGTGTCTTATATTTGTCTTACCTACAATTTGTGTTGTGCCTTACTTAATATTTTGAGGATTGTGAATCGTCATAAACAAGGATAATCTCATTGGCTAGCACACAGTGAGGGACTGTGTGACCACCCTCTCACCTTTTTTTGTATTTTTTTTTTTCTTTTATACTTATGAACCCACCATTTGAGAGCCTAACTGTCTTTAATGCCATTAACATATGTTTGAGAAAATTGCCAAATAAAGTAAGGTTAAAGTGAATGTGACACTGACAGACATTGTGAAGGAAAAGGTGTTTAAACTGTTTAAGTTTTTGCAGTACTAGAGACAACCTACAGCATTTATAAACTATATTGTATATAGCCTTAATCCTAGAAGTATCGAGCAACTGGCTGAAGGTGTGTCTGTTATTACTTTATAAAGGTAATAATAATAAAAAGTGTATAATTTATCAAGCACTTGTTCCTGTTCAAGCTGTAGGTACTTTACAATCTTTTTACTTTTTATTCAAATTTGCTTTCCAAACAGCGAACATATAGTGCACAGTAATTTGCTCATTTCAAATAACTTTTAAGTCTAAATTGTTATCTCATTGTCGTGAGTAACTGTCAGATAAAGAAACAGACAAACTTTGACATAGAGCACCTGTTCTCTTGACACCTAGAGAGTCCAGACGCTATCCTGTGACTATAAACTTAAGTCTGTGACAATTAACTTAAGGCAATTTTCTTTGTAATATTCTATGTCAAAGCACCTTTTTCATCAGATCTGTTTAAATAGATACTGTTCCACATTATTAAAAGACAAGTGGCTATGCCATTTTATTATCCAGACCTTGCATTTTGTCCACCTGATATTTAGAAATGGAGTGTAAAATGAATTTCTGTTTTTTCAAAAGTTTTTCCGTACACGGAATAGACATATTGTCAAAGTGGGGTAGACCTAGCTTTCAAGGATAACAGTGCAATTTTCTCAAAACAATGGCAATGGAATTTGAGACAATGAGCCTTTTTTTTTTTTCAGCCAGCTTGCCAAGTACAAAAGTTGAAGCATTAAAGCAAGGGAAAATTATTTTATCACCTATTACATGAAACAAATGAAGCTATAAAAATATGAAAAAAAAATAAATTTACCAGATGAGACTAAACAAAAATACATGTTTATCATTTAGTGAATTCTTCTGAGTTTTCTTAATCATATGTTCAAATATGCAGAAAAAAAGTGATTTTTCCTTCTTTACATTGCTTATATTTTTATATGATATCTCTTGTACCTAGCAAGGGGAAGTACATGTACCTTTACATGTCATTTGGTTGATGGTCGTAATGACTCATTGGACTTTAAAGGGTGGAAACACGAATGTCCAATGATATCATAGAATCTTGAATCTTATCAATGATAGCTAATCATAGCCTTGTCTAGTCGTTCTCCTGTATTGGAACCAGCTTTTTCCCCGTACCCAGCCTTTCTCCACCAGTGAAATGAGAAAAAAAAAACAACATAAACCTATGACATGTATTTTATTCTGTGAACAAATCATACATTTTTGTCATATCACTGATTGTTAAGTCTACATCAAAATATCATTTTTTAAAATTTTAAAGAAAAAATAAAGTACACGTTATATTATACTGTATTTAGTTGGTTTTATTCTCTTTCATTTTTCTGTTGTTTATTTTTGTTCGGTTTTATATGTTGTGTTACGTATAACATGCAGGGATGTCAGACTGCCTGCTTTGGGAGGAAAATTGGCAGCTGTCATTTTCTTTGCTGGTTTAGTTTTTTTACGGTAAAAATTATGTAGTTTTATTCTTACAATAAAGTTCTTGCGGAATTGATAACATAGGAAATTGGTGGGTAAAGAGCTCCTACTTCTTGCTGTGGACAGATCGACAGCTCTGGTAGAATATTAGCGGTTGTGTGGGGTATTGCTGGAGAATTTATATTATTATAAAGTACAGTATTATAAAGTGAAAGGAAGGAGGAAAGTGATGTGTTTGTTTTGAACAGAGGGTATCTTAGTCCTTAATTTTTATTATTATTATTTTTTAATTAAGGAAAAAGAAATCAAAAGATCGAATCAGAAAGTGTCATGACAGGATACATTATTGGAGCACCAGGGTTTGTATAGTGATGGTCCAAGTTTGTGCCTAAATATAGCATGAGACATGCCTTCTTACCAGCTTCAAGTATCTTAGATACACATCTTTAAGTGAAGAGTCTAAACGAGAATTAGTTTCAGGCGCACATCAGGACGTAACAACAGCGCTCACTAAACTGAACATTATTTTGTAAGGGTAAAAACGCTGAAAGAAGTAAAGATCACGACGTAATCAATCTACTCTTGGACCCTCAGAGCTGAACTACGGAAAGAATGCAGGCTTTTGAAATGAGATTCTATTGAAAGTTCTTGGCACCTTATATAAAGCTCACATTACATATATATACATGTACATGTAACGTGCTAATAAGAGATTCAGAGATGAGTCAGTGCTGCTATTAGATGGTGAAAACCTGTCTATAGTAAGTTAAACAGCGGAGTTGAGATGGCGAATTCTTGCAACTAAGGCACCGTGCCATGTAGAAAAAGACCGAGGTAGAGCAAGTGGATGAGAGGACTCCGTCTGACTACTGCACTGAGATTTGTTGGTGGCCGGGACTGATAAAGTTCCAACAATCTCTGCCCAGCTGTGAGAGATGAATGAATAGATAATGATATTTGAATAGAAAGTACATGTACATGTTATTCAGTTTCAAACTGAGAGCGAGTTTCGAATTTTTGTTACCAGAGCGATTCCTTGATACATGTAGGTCTACTTGGACTTATGTGATTAAAAAGTAGTGTAAAAAACATGGCAGAACGCTACAACGGATATGTCAAAATATTTCAAAACTTTCTGCTTATATATTAACGAATTGTAGCTTAAATCATTGAAAGCCTCGGGCCTAAAGGGTTAAGCTCGATGACACAGCCTATGTACCAAGCCAGAGAATTTCTTGGCCGCTGACTGCAACAGAGCCTGGGCTCCCAACATCTAGAATACACACGGGCCTGAGTTGATCAACAAACTTTAAACGTCCTGACCTCCGGTCTTAGGGAAATGATGTTGTCCCACAAACTGACGCTGTGTGGCTTTCAGGCCATGTGGCTGTCTAATGGGCACTACCGTTGTTTAGTGGCCCCTTTCTTGCGCAGCCTGGAAGTACGCATGGCACATGTCAGCGTTATGGAGGACCGTCACCCGCTCATCGGACCTACATGTCAGCGTTAGGGTGGACTTGCGCTGGTCGAGGGTCCCACCAGGGTAAAGCCAGCGGGATTGTTCTATTAATTTGGTACATGTATATACTGAATACATTTTAATTGCCTAAGTGACTAAGCATAATCATCGCACTATTGATATGTGCCATTTGTACTTCGGGTCTGCGCAAGAGAGGGACCACTAAAGCACGGAAGTGCCATCAAATGGCCTGCAAGAGCTGGTGTCCGTCCCGAAAACGGCTTAGCCTCCAGATGTTTTAGCTTTTAATTCTTTCATCAACAACATTATCAAAATCACCAGGAAGTTCGAAACTTCGGCCAGTAACATCTCTTTATTATTTTTTTATTCAACATAATCAAATTCTACAAATTCTTTTTTTTTTTTTCTTCTTCTTCTTCTTCTTCGTCTTCTTCTTCTTCTTCTTGTCTTCTTCTTCTTCTTCTTCTTTTAACCAGTGCTGTTAGTTGCCGATAGGCAGTTCGTTTTAAATTTGAATTTTATATTATAATATTCATCACCCTATTATCATCATCTTTATCATTAGCATCATTAAAAACTTCTACTTTTACCACCACCATTGTCCTCATTATAACATTCTATATACATGCAAATATCTTTACATAAAGACATGAACTATCAATCATTGGTTTGGTTTGGTTTGTGTTGGGGTTTAACGACACATCAGCACGATTACGGCTATACTGTGTCAGATACGGTAAGATATGTTTACACGTCAAGAAGAAGAGAGGAGAGAAAGTGGGACAGAAGACAAGAGCAAGGATAGAGAGAAGAGATGTCTCCCCTGGAATGTCCAGGATGGCACTCCATGGGAGACACTCCACCGATGGCGGACTTACACCGCCTGCAGGTGGGAGCAGAGAACCTCCTTATAAACCCCGGGCGTCTGCGAGGGGCTATCAACCATTAACTAACTATATGTATATATACCGGAATAAGCAAGAGGGGATTTTGACGAATTAGAAACGTGAAATTCGACTGAAATTAGAAACGTGAAATTCGACTGAATTGATGGAACGCCAAATTTTCCAGCTTCTTCATCAGGACACTTCATTATCATCACCATCCCCGGCTTATTAACTCCCAGTGAGGCAAAATCCAGTTTAGGTTTACCATGTACATGTACTTTCTTCAAATTACCTCATTAAAACTTCTGAAATGTAGGGAAATCTGTTTTCAAACTTTTATATAATCACGTCCTCTAGCTAGAACAGTAAGCTTTCTTTTCAGAATGACACAATAATCCCCATAATAATTTCGGAAGTTTGATTGATAACAACTGATAAATGTCACTAGCTGTCATACAGGAAGCAATCACAGCCTGAAGAAACCTGACTGCAGAGGTAGAAGAGTTAACAATGGTTGTGTGTATTATATGCAAAGTGTTTGGCATTCAGAGTTAACTTTTTTTTTCAGGCGATTTATGAGGCCTCTCACTCCCTTAAAGTAGGATCATCTTAGGGTTAAATTGGTGAGAAGAAATTTGGAACTTTTAATTTAGTTTTTGCCCGGGCAGCAGTGTCTCCGAATACTCATCTGCTGATTCCAACTACTAAGGGATCTTTTATGTGCTTAAGGTCACATTCATTATTATCTGAGAAGGCTAGAGATCGGGTTTTCTATCTAAGAGGCTAAGGGACCATTGAGCCATTGAAAACAAATCAAAACAAAAGCAAAAACAAAGCAAAAACAATTAAGCAACAAACAAACAAAAACACACACACACATACAAAAAAAAAAAAAAAAAAGAAAAAAACAAAACAAACAAAAAACAACAAAAAAAAAAAAAAAAAAAAAAAAAAAAAAACAAAACCAACAAAAACAAA
>JBCAUA010025377.1:0-26737 GCA_038406235.1 Peronia verruculata
TGTCTGTCTGTCTGTCTGTCTGTCTGTCTGTCTGTCTGTCTGTCTGTCCGTCTGTCTGTCTGTCTGTCTGTCTGTCTGTCTGTCTATCTATCTATCTGTCTGTCTGTCTGTCTGTCTGTCTTTCTATCAATATGTTTGTCTGTCTGACTGCCTCTGTATATTTTACATACATCTATATATTCACAGATTCGCCAAAGACGTTATTTTGTTCGCTGATGAAACACAACACCAGAAACAAAAGAAAAGAAAACAAAATTCAAAAACATGCACACACACACACACGCACACACACAAAATAAAAATAAAAAAGAATAATATATTATATTAATTACAATAAAATCCAGCAGCATAGCGATCGAAGAAACCTCATGTCTGTAGGAACAGAGTTACATAATCTATGGAACATAATTTATGTCTCGAATAATTGCCATATAATCAAACTCAAAATGTGCATTATTTCACAATAAATTTCGAGATATCTAGAGAAGAAAGTGATCTGTACACCCTTGCCCGGAAAACACAAATAAATCTTTCAGACGTACACGGAAACTCCCTCTTCGTGCTAGATTTTCCAAACATTCAGAGACGTGGGGTAATAATAACCAGGTTACAGTGGTATTTACAAAGTGTCGTGTTTGTTTAATCTACAAGACGTTTAATGTATCAAACAGGTGATTAATAGCCGATATGTCTATGAATCTATACATGTGCATGTGTGGGTGTATGAATCCGACATGATACTCACCGGATTTCTCTTCCATCTGCACGATTTTTTCCTGACGGAACAGGTATGCTTTTGCATGCATTTGCCAAATTTCTTTAAACAGCGGAAGTCGTCCCTCGCGCATGCTTGGCACGTAGGTTCCTGTATGATTGTGCATGCGCGACATGACGTGTGCTGGCACTTCCCGTGGCAGTCAATTATCGTGTCTGCGGCGTCACTGGCAACAGAGGGGAAAAAAAATAATAAAATCAATTTAAACCTCTTAGCATGCCAGTTAAACTGTTACATAAACAATGATTTTTCATTCCTGTTCAAGAAATGGCCATTTAGTCCAAACAGGCAATATAAAATGAATAATATATGTCACTGATATGTCAATCTGAACAAAAGAAGAAGAAGAAAGAAAGAAAGAAGAATAAAAGCCATCTATAATAAGATCATGCTTCATCAGATTGGTACCTTCATACAATTCAAGTGTTAAAGGAAAGACGAAAAGAGACAGTCAGAGAGAGAGAGAGAGAGAGAGACAGAGAGGTGGAAACTATTTTGTGATACCACATTTATTTCATCTCTAATGATAAGTATGCTTTTGCTCGTTCTGTTGATTTCCTACGTCCCCAAGTCAGGTTGCCTTTGAAATTTAAAATTAAAAAAAAAAAATTAACACTGTTATTGATTATATATATATATATATCCTTTCATTTCCAACTCTAAAAGAGAAAACTGTGAATTGAAGGAAATCAAAGAACATAAAAGTATTATTCTAAAAAGATGCACACCAGTTTCTTTCATTGTTCTTTCTCTCTTTCCCTCTCTCTCTGTCTCTGTTTTTCTCTCTCTCTCCCCCCCCCTCTCTCTCTCTCTCTGTCTCTCTCCCTCTGTTTCTCTCTTAAAGCAAGTAGAATGTACAATGCGCACAATACACGCTATTAGAACAGCCTAGCTCATAATCAAAACATTAAGGTATTGTTTTTTAGAACCAGTGTTTCTTACAACGGGAGTTGTTGAAACGTCCTTGGTTTGATTATACTTGTATTAGTTTTGTTTCAGTAAATTTTCTAATTAGTAAGAAGCCCATTGTTAAAAATGGATCTGTTCTGAATATCTCATTTCACCAGCAGCTGTGGAAGTAAATACTTTGTATATTGTGAATTGTCTCCTCTTTAAATTACCTCTTTGTTTACACTGAGAGATCAAAAATAGAAACAAGGAAAAACCTCAACATTTTCTTTTTATTTCAAATATACTCTTAAAAAAAAGTCTAAGATATTAATGACCCTTACACAGTGTTTTCTATTGAATATGATAATTTTTGTCATAGTTTGTGTCATGCATGTTTCAAATAAAAGGTGAATTTTTTTTCCATCCATGCAATGCTTGTTTTATACCACATGCGCTGTTCACAAGCAACTGCTCTCGCTGAGGTAAACAAAACTCATTAATGGAAAATTTACTTCCATTTTGCAGCTCTTTACAATACTAGAAGAGAAGCCACGGCCATCGTGGGAGATTATTTAAGTATAAGTCAGACCGATACTGCCCTGCGACTTAAAGTGTATGGCAAGCGTGCGCACCTCGATGTTGGTATTCTGGATGACTAAACCGAATATTAATCAAAGAAAAGGTATTTTGGCGTTTGGAAGGCTTCACTCCAGCCAACGTACATTTCGGATTAAACACCCTTGCAAATTTACTATTCAATTATTATCGCCTTTTTAGAATAACGCCAAACATAGTGGGCTTTTTTTTTTTTTTCAGCTTCATGTAAGTATAAAGTTAACATAGACCTCTATGTAACAATGTTGTATGCCAAATCTCAGATGGATACATTCAGCATTTTTTGAAGTCCCTAAGACTGTTAAAGGTTTTGGTGCAGATTCATAGTATAAATTAACAATAAGCAGAGCAAGAAAACAGATAAACTAACTTTTCATGTCGTCTATTTGAAAAGACTCGATAGTTTGCCTCACTGTTTACAATCTAACTTCAGTTACCTTGTGACCAAGACTTTGTGAAAGCGAAGTTTCAAAACGAGTCCATTATTATATCATATTGTTGCTGCGGGCGTTTGGTGATTCGAATTTCCTCTCTGTTATTTCACTGACTGCATATTGTAGTTTATTTATCTGGTCTTTAGCTGCTCTTGTCATTTGTTGTTTTTCTTTTCTTTCATTTTTTTGTTTTTTTAACTAACTACAAACATCAAAAAAAAAAAAAAAATGTATCCATGTGCGTGAAATCGAGAAATACCCAACAAATAAAAACCAACATCGGGGAAAAGAAAAAAAAAAAACAGTTTGCATTCTGCAAGTAAATCTTACTGTAGGCGTCGTTTTTCTTTATTCTTTTCCCATTCTTCTCTTCCTTTTCCATGCTTTTGATATAAAGCTGCCTAGTTGATATCTAAAATTTCATCCAAATAACATGACTTGGCTGGAATTCGTTGATGACAGAGAACAGCTGTGAGCGAAAGGGGAAAAAATCCGACTCACGATGTGCGTGGGTGATATCCTATGAGCAGTAGATACAAATGAATGAGCTTAAAAATAGCCAATAATTTAATGATCTTGTGAGGGCTGAACGTACCTTCACCACTGCAGGAGAAAAGTCATAATACTTAAGAATCCATTGGAGTTTTTCAACAGATTTTAAATGCACACTGCCAATATGTCCAAAACAAGGAACATTATAATTTGTTTTATTTTTCTCAAAACAAGAGTTTTTGTTTGTTTGTTTGTTTGTTTGTTTTACAGGATCTAACATGTATTGTCCCTTTTTGTTCTTTATATTGACATAGAAAACGTTTTAATAATGAGAAAGACAGTTTATATTGTTGGGCTAACAGTATCTATCGGAATGTATCACAAAAGATAGAAAAAAAATATTTCTTTCATAAACACTGCATCTCTTGGCTCTTCGAGATGGAGAGGCTGGTGGCCTGATGTTTAGGGGTGCTCATAAGTAACTTTCCCCTTGTAAATTTAAAAGTCAGAATAAAATTAGTAAATGCAGTTTATTATAAAATAATATAATTTATAATAACATAATTACATTGTCTGACAATGTTCTGATTAAGATAACAACGAATTATTATTGATCGAGAATTTAAGCATTCGGTGAATTGTGTTTTAAGTAAATTTGCCATCTAAATGTATCAACTCGTTTCAGCGCCATTTAGACTCAATCAATTGTCGAGGAAAAACCACTAGGTGTGAGGTTTCTTAAGTGCACCTCTATAGTTTTTTTACTTCATTCTCCGCTTGGCAATTCTCACTGGCCATAATTATAATTTAGGAGTGCGTAAATTAGGAAAATGAACATAAGTAAATACATATTTCTAGTATGGCCAGTCGACATGGGGCCATTCAACCTTTCCCATAGTTCGATCATAGTGATTGATCAGATAACAATTGCAATAGCGTTATGTTATTTTTTGACCACGGTTGTGGACAGCTGAGATAACCACTACAACACGGCGTTGAAAAGCTTATAAAAACCATATGGGGCCATTTGAAGAATTTGATCTGATAAAGTAAAGCTAAATATCTATAAAATGTGACTGATTGAGCAAACATTATACTGTTTCGCCGTGTCATGCTTGAACAAATTTGAAACTTTTCTTTGCCAGAGACCATAGACTCTGAATGCTCAATCCCTGCCTCCTCTGTGTTAGAAGCAGTTTGTTTGTTTGTGTTGGGGTTTAACGGCACATCAGCACGATAACGGCTATATTGTGCCTAACACGGTGAGAACATCTAACACGGTGACAATGGAAAACATGTTTATGATTAAAGGATATCAAATTATGTATAAAAGTTTGGGCTATCAGGGAATGTATAACTATACCAAAAGATTGGTGCATACAGTTTTGCGGCGACCCGGGGGTTCGTCGCATTTCTGTCAGATGTTACTTTTTATACAATTTTATAGTTTATTACAGTGATTTCACTCGGTTGTCCAAAGTGAACATGTAAACTGCTGTTTCGACGTAAATATACCGAACAAACTTTGTGGTACTTTAGTTCGATATGGGAATCTAAAAGAATCTCTGCATCAAAATTCAAGTGCTCATACCACAAGTGCCTGAGAGGTAATTGTTCGATGTAAGAACAGATTTAATCTTGAAAGAAATGGACTTATGGAAATTGTAGTGTTATGTTACCAGGTCTTGCAATTATATTTGATGATAATGGTGTTTCTTTTTTTAAAAATTGTTTAACTTCAACTGTTTTGTCTTGTTGTTTTACGACTGTGGGGCTGTTAACTTTGATTGCCTGTTCACAGGATAAACAAAATGAAATAATACTTGGAATTTCGCATGAGAAAACGATAAGCCTCGTGAAATGAGATTAGTTGAGATAAGCCCAATATCATTCAAATACGCGCATTCTCATTCGGCTCGTTCGCAGACATAAATGGCTGTAAACTGACACTTACTTACTGCACGACACGCCCAGGCATTTCATGCACGCAGGCTGGAGATATCACACACTCAGGATGTCTTTTTTTTTTTTTTTAATGAAACAACGATTTCATTCATTCAGATAATCTGTTCTTAACATTCAAATATTCGTTCCAAACATGATTCACCTACTTCTTACTTCATCTTGTGCACTAAGTATAGACTGTCATTTTAAAGAAACATGCCTTTTCACACTAATAAAATCCTCCCCCCCCCCCCAAAAAAAAACCTTTTCAAGCTGTTATTTGCCACATTTTCATTGACGTAACTGGACTCCCTAAATGCAAATTTTAATAAGAATCAAATATTAATGTTTATTGACTACAGTTAAAGTTGGAGCATCAAGTAAAGGATGAATACTGTTTTAAGTGCTCCACTTTTAAAAATAGAAGGACAGAGGAACTGAGCGTTGGTTTAAGTGTTCATACATAAAGAGGAAGCTCCTTCTGACATCTAGCCAAGAAGATTGAATGATATCAGAGGAGAATGAAGTAAGTGAAAAGGGTGGCAAATAAGGGTAATTTCAGTTATCTTTCTTCATCCTTTTGTTTCCAGTCAAGATTCAGCCCCATAAAAAGCATTGCCGTCAGCGGTACGCTTATCAAACTGAGAAACTGTTTCTTGAGTCTGCCTTGTTCTAATACTATTCGTTTGTTTTTTCTTTCTTTCTTTCTTTCTTTCTTTCTTTCTTTCTTTCTTCTTTCTTTCTTTCTTTTTTCTTTCTTTCTTTCCTGCATGCAATGTATCAGTATATTTGGGCTCATCAGCTGTGAATGAGATTTTCTTTTGTAGACATATAAAGTTTATGGTATCCCATATTAAACTTGTATTCAGATATCCCAACCTTTAAAGTCCACGTTAATTTAACTTTCAATCAAATCTGTTCATTGATTTAGAACTGTCTAGTGGTAATTAAAATTGGCACCTTTGATTTGCAATGTCAGACTCCTTTGTATGATGAACTCATTTAAGAAATGCCATCACGCGCATTGATCAGTGAATGTTTGTCTGTGTGCTCATTTCGTGAATGCATGCTTGGCATTTGCGGAGCACTCACTCCCTGACGACAGACAAGATTACTAGGACATGTACGCATTTGATTGGGACTGATCCCTTTCACTAGACCCGTCACTCTTCTCTTTGTGTTAGTTGTCTGGAAGAAGACCGGACTCGTCTCCACCCAGCGCTGAGATCAAAGCCAAGCTTGTATAATCTAGCTGGCCAGCGTGGAAGGGGAATAATTGTGGGCTTGTTCAGCGCTGACCAGCCTAAGAGATCGATCAAAGACTCACGGACAAACGAAAGCAAATTCGATAATTGTAAGAGGGCTCAATTCATGCCAGTCTCACAGCATTTCCCCCTGAACCGGAAGTTATTACTCGGCACGGCACTATGCCTGCCGGGAAGTCTCTGGCATGCGCATTCTCCTGAATTATTGCCCACTAGTGCCCTAGCCAATGAGAGTTTAAATAAATCGCTGTCTGTACAAATATGTGGTGCTATTTTAAGAAATATGTACGATTTTACGTGTGCACGCGCGGACAGGTGCCCCTTTTCTAGTGTTATTAAAAGGCGTTTTAACGTAGATGTGTCTCTCTAAAAAAAAAATGGAAGTGAGAGATGAGACAGGAAACTAATCCAACAGAACAAAATAAAACTGGATCTTTCTACGGCAGCACATAACATTTAACGATATCAAGTCCTCAGAAAGATCGTAAAAACTACCGTCCTGTAGCTTGATGGGCGTTCAAAGCACGGTTTATCATTAGAGAAGGATATTTTCCTCCTATTATAATCTTTTATGATATTTTGTAATCTTTTGTGACTCTGGTATCTGTATTTAAGGAGAAATCATCTTGACTTAAACATTATTTTACAGTCTGCATTTTTTCTTTCCCTTGAGGT
This sequence comes from Peronia verruculata, assembly GCA_038406235.1. Classification (NCBI taxonomy): domain Eukaryota; kingdom Metazoa; phylum Mollusca; class Gastropoda; order Systellommatophora; family Onchidiidae; genus Peronia; species Peronia verruculata. The sequence continues at coordinate 7,092 of JBCAUA010025377.1, forward strand.
TCTTTTTCTTTCTGTCTTTCTTTCTTCTTTTTTTTTTTTTTTAATTGCTGTGTATTCCACGTATAAAGCTATGCATTCCCTCTCTCTTGCTAGGTAAAATTTCCTGTTAGATATCATCTAACAATAAAATAATAGGACACTAATCAGGATTATAGTATTTTCTTATCCTAAGCGGGGATAATAGCACGGGGAAAAAGAAAAAAAAAAAAACAATACTTGAGAAATATATTCAGTTTGAATTTAAAAGAAAAACAGAACATCGCATGTTCGCACCAGTACCTATTAAAAAAATTAGTTACACTATATTGTGCGAAGTTCAAGAATTCAATGCAGCTAATGATTTGGCATTATATCCCTGCTCCTCTCCACCTGTGTTATATAGTGTTGATGTCAGGAGATAATGCTGAAAACTAAGAGATCTTTGAAAAACGAAATTTCACTGCCATGATAGTAGTAAAATTTTATGACGTCGTGAACATTTGTTTTAAATCTTGATACCTCTAATGGAGTAAACAAAAAAAAGGGGGGGGGCGGGGAAGAAGGAGGACAGAAATTAAGGAACAAAGAGGGAGGGGTGCAGAAAGATAGAAAAACTGAAATGGAAAAGAGAGTAAGGGTTGCATGAAAAAGAGCACGGTTGGGGGGGGGGGAGGACAAAACATACATGAAACAACTTTTAAAAAAAAAGAAGAAGAAGAAGAAGAAGGAGAAGAAGAAGAAGAAGAAGAAGAAGAAGAAAAAGCAACCATCGTAAAAATGAAAAAAAAAAAAAGATGAATTGGCATACCTCGTTCAGAACAAAATGGCTTAATGAATACCCAGGAAGACCGAGGAAAAAGACTCATTTCGTAGATGAAACACTTCATTTGCTTGATAGTGTGGAGCACTTTTACAAATTAATGAATGGTTGTTGGTTATGTGAACATGGTACGAATAAATAGAGTGCCTAATTTAGACCAGTATTGCAGCACAACAGTACGTTAGTCAAAGGACCTACAAGAGTATTATTGTTATGTCCATGGAACACACAAAACAATCAATACAGCATTACTTGCTGCTATTGTGTCAACCCTCAGGATAAGAGATGTTTGGGCACTACACTATTTATTTGAAGGACCCAGCAATACTTCGTTGAAGACCTTCTGTATTTCATATAGGTTTTGAAAATGACATAGACCACGGGGATTGAGCCAACTGAGGAGAACAAAACAGAGAAATCAGAAACCAGCGATCCTTCAAACTTGCCGCGACCCGGCAGGCTTCACACATTCGAGACGAGATAGCCTCTATAAGGGGCCGAAAGGCCTTAAATGAATTACGTAACATTACACTCAAGACCATTGCCAAGTTGTGCATTAACCACAGAAGCAATCTGCGGAACTCATTAGTTTAGGGAAACTTTTCAGAAAATCCAACAAAGACTGAAAAAAAAAAAAAAAAGATAGAAAACAATCAAAATTACTTTCTCAGAACTATCCTTCAACCTTACCTTTAAATTGCCTGGATCAGGTTTGTTCATGTACTTACTGCTGGCTAGAATTCTTTCACAATACGGCTGGGATAGTCAGTCCTTTATAGTTAAGTAAGGCTGCTTTTTTTGTTAGTTTTGGGTTACTCCCTATTTGAATGAGGAATTTGCCTCCCTAATGAAGAAAAAGCTGCGAGGAATGGACTGCACTACTTTTACCTTGCTGTGAGCCAGGGAGCGAGGTGGGCAGAGGTGAGACCCAGGACAGGTGTGAGCATGAACCACTTCTATTAACGTTTACCTTACAATAAAAGAACGCTGCTGAGTCGTTCTGTTCTTTCTGCATTTTTTTTTCTGTTATAATATGTCTGTCTATCCTAATACCTATCCATCCACCAGCTAACCGGGCCCTGCAAATGCACTGGTGCTTGGTGACGTAAAGGTTATTTGTATATTTCAGTTTCTGAAATCGGTAGAACACGTCTTTAGTGCATTGACTTGTTTCACTTACTTTATTTTTAGTAATGCACACTGAAATGTCTGTCTATACGTTATCGTATTACATTTTGAGGAGAAGCCTTTTTTTACCCACACACGCTCAGTTCAGCATGTTGGGTAGGCATAAATTAAAACCACCTGTATTTTAACTCAACTCTCATATCATCTTGTTATCGGGCTTGGTGGTGCTGTTCAATGCCTTCTATTGTGTTCACCAAGGATCCACATAACAATGTTCCGCTAGGGCAAACCTATCATGTTCCATAATCTATGACGGCAATGATGCTGAAATGATGATGTGCCCTTCTCACAAAACCTTTTTTTTTTTTTTTTGTAATACATGTAGCTATGGAAATAAAATACCCGTGCGGTCTCTTATATGTATGAACTTATTCACTGCTAACTAAGGCGACTCCATTTATAGCGTAAAGATTTATTGCTAGTGGGGTAGGTAGTGTACACTGTCACATGCACAGATCTCATTTTTCTTGTATATGTGTTTGTTCATATCTATTAACAAGTTCTTTTTTCAGTGCTAAAACAATTTAAAAAAAAAAAAATCTACTTTTTCCGACATTCTAGGGCTATAAAAAGACGCGTTTATAGACTTGGCATTTTGAAAGTCTTATCATCCCCTAACAGTAGCCCCATTTTTTTTCCTTTTTTATCAGATATAGCTGTAAGAGATAGAGAACATTTCAGATTTTAAAATGCTTACAATTGCCTAAGGCTCTCAATTTTCTTCCATTGAAACCATGCACAAATTCTGCCTTTTTTTAAGTTAACTAAGCATTTTGATGAAGTCCTAAGTCAAGTCCTTTTACATGTTATTTAGGTTTTAGTTTCAAAAGTAAAGTTCCTTGCTTATTAAGCAAAACCATTCCAAAACTCTACCGGCATACCAGCGACAAAATGGCTGCCCAAAGTCACATTGTCTTCTGTGTCGATTGTCGACCCATTGTTCCTTTCTAAAAGAAAAAAAAAAAGTCTCATGTAATGGAGATTGAGCAATGAATAAATTGGAGCTGAAGGAACAAAGGGAATCTGGGGTCCACAGGGTTAAGTTATGAAATCATCCTCTGCTTCGGAGGCTTGATAACCTGGGCATTACCTCATTAACTCTGTGCAGCGCATCCTGACGGTTCAATGGGCCTTATGATCGTTTTACAGCGCCGGAGGATGGGGGGGGGGGGGGGCAAGCGGCCCCATTGAAGTTACCGTGGAGGGGGGAGGGAGTAGGGATGACCAAGAAGGGCAGAGGGCGGGAGGAGTTAATATCATAGTCAAACTCTCAGTCCTTAGTTAAATATTTGAGATTGTGTGGGAGACGGCCCCAGGTCCGGTCTCACTGTGTCAACTTGACATTTCAAATAGAGAGAGGCGACACTGGCAACGACATGAGAGACCTGGAGGAAAGGCAAGAGTTAAAAAGACAATCCAGTTCATTACCGGGTTGGGTTTTTTGTTGTAGTCGTGTTTTGCTTTTGCATTACTAGTCCTGCAATCTCTCTTTCTCTCTTGCCGTTATCGGTATGCGCCCATATGCCTTTTGATGCAATCTACGTTTCCTGCTGGCGTCTTATGTTATCATTATTTTCACTGTCTTTTTACTTCCCGACTCTTTGCATCTCTCTCTCTCTCTCTCTCTTCTGTCCCAGGGCCCTCCATCTCGATCCCCCCCCCCCCTCAAAGAAATCTCTATTGTCTAAAGTTGCAATTGCTGTAGAGCCCAAAACACATTTCGTGACAATATTTTCACAAATGAAGACCTGTCTATTGAAAAAAGATACATTCCAAACAAGAAGAAAATACTTTCTAATGAGTAAAATGGCATCCTTAGTGATACAGTTTTCACTTTATGATATACTCAAAGGATAAAAGTGTCCAGCATGTTGTACTCTCTCATTTTTTGTTTTCAACTAAAACTCACTCACAAATGCAAGAGATCAGTCCTGTAGGAACACGAAAGAAAAATGTTCAATAACTGTGATCGCAGTTGGGACAAATCCCATCAGTTAACTCGACCACAACGCTTGCAGAAATACACTTCAGTTCGCAGAGTGTTGTTCCCGTGTGCTTGGAGCCAAGAAAAAACATGACCCTTTAGGAAAACTTACACAATTTCAGATTAGCAAAATCCGGTATTAACGTTGTGTTCAACTGTGAAATGCTTTTCTTAATGTATAGATTATTCTGACAAGTCTATCCCCTAAATTTGGAAAATAGTAATAATAATTCTAGTATCTTTTTAATATTCTGAAAATCTTTGCTGCAAAAGATACATAATTCACTTTAAGAAATTATTGGCTTATTTAACGTTGTCATCTCTGCAATCTATGCCAAATATATTCGGCTAGATTTTCTGCTTAAAAGAACAAGTAATATGGTAAACCACTGTAGGTAATTTGTAGTTCGTAAATAAGGGGTATACTATTTGTTTGAGCACTTTTGCAATTGATTTTGGTCGAAATTTGTATTTTATCCCGGACGAATCCATGCTCTAGATGTTGGTGGCTGTAAAAAAAAAAAAAAAAGGTTCTTCTTTAACACTGTGATTAAACTCCATATATCTTATGAATATTCCATTTCAACAGAAATCTTTTAACTTTGGCAAATCATTAGAGCTAAGTGCAGCTCCTAAAAACTGCATAGAAATTTTACATATGGCAAATTAGTTTTGTCCAGATTTATATTTTTCCCCCGATGAAACTGAAGATGTCGAGACAATATATAAGTATCTCTGATGACACATTGTGGTAGAAATGTCATTATTTTGCCGATCTTCAATGAAAATTTTAAAAAATAAAATTTGAAAATTGCATCAATGCTTGTCTGAGTACCCTAACAAAACACTTCCTTGTCTATATATCTACATTCTTTCCTAGATAAAACTGTTCTCAAAAGATATAAATAGCACTAAAACATTTTGTCGCTATTAAACGTGGTAACAGAAATGCCATTTGAACTGTATAAATATGTGGCTGGACTTCAGTAGAAATGTGCTTAATATAAAAAATCACAGGCGGTAAATGTAATTCGCAAATAGGACATAGAATATTCATTGTCACTTCAACAGAACAATGTTTTTGTCTAAATATGTATTCTGTCCGGGCTGAAACCGTTTTCTCTGTTCCCGAGCAGATGCCGTGAATGGAGCGGTATAAAGCATCTCCCAGGGCAGACCGGCTAATTCCAAGTGACAATTTAAAGGCAACGTTGAAGCACTGGTAATGTCGGCGTCGCCCATCTCCGAGACACCTCTAATTAACAAAATTACATGAGCTACAAACACAGGCTTGCAGGTGTCTAGGCTTACAGCCTGCTACATCCCCCCTCCCCCTATCCTCCCACCTCTCTCTTTTTTAAATACTTTCAGCCCCCCTTTTTTTTTTTTTTGTTAGCCCGGGAATGTGCTATACCTCCTCTTGTTTACACTTTACCCAGTAGGTCAATCCATTCTCCATTTCGGTAATACCCTACATTTCCGCTTGGCTGTTTCATTGAGGAATTGTTTCCCCTACAGGAGTGCCAGGTCGAATCTAACATAAACGATCGTGAATGTTGTGATTTCTAGAGAAACGTCATAAATTCGAGTGAAGCAGACATTCATGACATCTGATAATCGCAATGCTGTTTTCACATTTCTCCAGTTTGTCGTTCAGGACATGTAAAAGGACAACTTAGATTTGAAATCTGACACTTCCTGACATCACATTTACTTGATTAAATTATAGAGAGGTTTGTTAAACTACCGTATTCCCCGGCCGAGACTTTTCTCGAGTCAGGCAAGTCTCAGTAAACAGTACTGACTATGTGGAGCATAAATAATTTGACAATGAACCAATCAGAGTCTGAATATTTACCTTGTTTTACTGGATTTCATATTAAATTGTGATGACAATTACCCATTCAATAAAACGCATTAAGTAACAACATACTGGCCGTTTTTATTAATTTTTTTTTCAAACTTTTTTCTTAGCATAATGCTGACCTATGTTGCGCTGTTTCAATCTTTCAACGTTTAATCAATATCAGAATATGACTTGAACTCTCAACTTCAGCGGCAACATTAAATTTTTTAATTTTCACATTTACAAGAAGAGGAAAAGAACAAGAACAACAACAACAACAACATCAATAGACAAAATTAACAGTATGAAAACTTCAGTCATGCAAGTTGGCCAATTCAAAATTATAGACTAAATTCTAAAATTTCTGTTAAAAATATTTTTAAAAAATAATGCTACAGTGGAATAGCACTATTTTCGAGAGCTAGAAGCTTTTTAGTGATCAATGACTGGAACAAGTTCTTGTATTTTTATGTCATGTATCGTAATGTCTAATCAACATCTTACTTTTTTTTCTGTTTAATACCGGCCAAAACCCAAGTAAATCTCAAAATGTAACCCTGCCCATTGTTTTTTGTGTGCGTGTATGTGAGCATGTGTGGTGTGTATAATATATGTTGTGTGTGTTATGTGTCTTGCTTGAGTGTAGTTTTCTTTTTTTTTTTTAGGATAGTTGATGTTAAAGTAAATAATAACTTAGCTTCAAGCTAATAATATTCTGCAGAAATGGCAGAACTAGAATGTGTGTGTTTGTGCTGCGTTTTTGGGCCCCCGAGCCAAGCCACCATCACAAAAATTAATTTCAACTAGACCAGTCAGAAATCACATATATTATTAAACATCTGTGCAAGATTAGAATGTTCATTTCATAATTTTAAAAAAAAAATCAAAATTAGAGAGGATTTTTGAAAGCTCGAGTAACTGATTTCAACTACAGAAGTGTCACAAAGTAAAGTAAAGTCGTGGAGGATTACACGTTTGTTTTTTGTTTTTTTTAATTCCATAGCTGCCAATTCCTCCCTTAAAGGGTTAAAGACGTCTTAGTTAATTGCAGTATGTAACTGAAAATATGTAAAGAATTTTGTGATAAAATGTTACAATAATCGAGGTTTGTAAATGTTGAAGTTGTAAAAGAAGTAAAATCATCGAGAACTTTATTAACATTTATTCATCTAAGTTTGTACTTTCAATGCATAGAATGTTTAGGTCCTGTGTCCCTTCCTGAGTTTTCATCTCTTTGAGTCTTCAAAGAGGCTTCTCTTCTGAACAACTAGTTCCCATTAACCAAAGAAATACTGCAACTGCTTCCGCATGAGGGAAGTTCATCTGGATATTTTTCTTTGTATACAATTTAATTTAATAAAAGTGTGCACGAGGCAGACCACTTTTCTGTCAGCCTTTTGGTGGAGTAGCCTCTTCATCTAAATCCGGTTCTGCGTCCATTATTGTGTTCGCGAATGTAAAGATCTTTTTTCTTTTTTTTTAATCCCATATTTTTCACCAGATATTTTATGCAATTAATTGAATTATATAGTATTTGATTTGTATAGCTCTGTCCTGTTTCCTGTTATGATTTATAACTTCAAATTCGTATTTTTCTTCCCTATAGTTTTCGTACATTATGAATAAAATAAAATAATAAAGAGCTTTCAGCTCTAAAGATTGTTATCATTGGATTTACATTTCCCCCTTCAGATTTAGTGGGTCTCTCACAAAGAGATTTGACTCTGCGCCGACCTTTAGTTTGCGATGAACCTAGCAAGTTTACACTGGCAATGATTCAGTGTCAGGGATTAAAACCAAATCCCTCCTTGACAGTGATCTAGATTTCAAATAGCCCATGGGATATTTCCACGCTTAGGGGGTCCCGACATTTTTTGGTTTGGCTTCTTTTAGAAAGATCACCGATGACTATCCGACCACCCAGGGTATGAAATCTGTGACAAATATCAAAAAAATCCCAGGTGAAAATAGTTCACGCCACGCGGCTGGGGTTTGAACCCAATTTTTTTTTTTTTTTTCACACGATTGTCCCCTTCCTTCCCCAAGCCTCTACACCACAAATACGCCATTTCTCTCGCTCGCCACCTTTACCGCCTCTACCGATCATGGCCTGCAATCAATATTGATCTATCGGATTAGCGGGGCCAGGATATTTAAGCATACCATCAACTTAGCTCTGGAACGTCTGCCATCGGCTGATCTGCAATGATTATTATCAGTTGGGAGTCGAGCGGTTGTAAGTCAGCAAATCGAAGCTTTAGAATCAGAGTAACAATGTGTTCCCCTAACAGTGAGTTATGCGCGAATTCAAGATGATAATGCCCGAAAACTAATGAAATGATTAAAGGACGTATTCTGACTCACGCTGTCCTCACCATCCCAAATCCCGCATACACCTGATAACCCAGAGGATGATCTCCTTCTGCAAGCTCTCAATAGTCTCAACCACTAAAATGCTCTTTCCTATCCTCTTTGTAGCCACCAGTCACTTTAAAAGCTATATATACCTTGTCAATGTCACAGATGGCACCTATAAAGAGGGAGTAATCCTTTGTCAGCCAATGTAACCCCATCCATCCATCCATCCATTCATCCATCCATCCATCCATCCATCCATCCACCCACCCACCTATCCATCTATCCATCCATCCATCCACCCATCCATCCATTCATTCATCCATCCATCCATTCATCCATCCAACCATCCATCCATCCATCCATCCATCCATCCATTCATCTATCCATCCATCCATCCACCCACCTATCCATCTATCCATCCATCCATCCATCCATTCATCCATCCAACCATCCATCCATCCATCAATCCATCCATCCATCCATCCATCCATTCATCTATCCATCCATCCATCCATCCATCTAGCCATCCACCCATCCACCCATTCATCCATCCATCCATCCATTCATCCATCCATCCATCCATCCATCCATCCATCCGTCCATCCATCCATTCAGTTGCCAGTTCCAACATGTGCCGTAAACATATGCTGTCTGTGGTAATGGTGTAATGAAGGATACACAAACAACATCTAGCCAGCCGATAACTCCTAGAGTCTTTATGGGTAATGCCCCGTTACATAAATTTTTTACACGCGTTAGGTAACACAGATAGAGAATAACAGGATCGAAGTGAGAACGGAATTAGAAAGTTGAAAACCTTGGATAGATTAGTTTTACATTCAATGTTGTGGTTACCTCAGCAACAATGAACTATGAGTACTTTAGAATCTACTACATGTCAAAAGCCCTGCACTTTGGTTAGCTCTTCTCATGCCTAACTTCCAACCAATAAATTTTCATCTCTGTATTTGTACCGTCGATCTAGTGTTCTGTAAAGCGTATGGTTTTTGCATGCTTTACTACATAGTAAGCATATCTTATCTAACTTTAATTCTTCTGATTCAGGCTTCATACGGGGTGAGAATATCTTGTTTGAAATTATAATAGGCCTATTCGTTTGACACATGTTCACTTCAGAGTAAGAGCATATTATTTGAAGAAATGTTCGTTCTTTGATACACTGGTTTACAGCAGAGCAAGAGTATCTTGCTTGAAATATCCGCTCTTTAAAAAAAAAAAAATAATGCTAAATTGCAGAGCAAGAAAATCTTATTTGAAATCTCCATGTTCATTCTTTTGGTACATGCTTCACTGCAGAGTAAGCGTATTGTACAGAGACAGAAATCCACTTAACAGAGTTTGGTTAATCATTTTTTTATGAGCTACATTAGGACTGCACTTAAAAAAAACGTATAAATAGGCTAATATGTACGTTGAACTGTGGCCAATGCTAGGAATAGCATTTTATTTGTAATGATTACTTTATTCACATTAATTATTAGAAGTGTTTGACATATTATTTCTGTTTAGGATAGCAGATCTTTCTCTGTGTTAGAGGTATCAACTGAAGAAATATAGAAACAAATCATTACCCGCCTAGCAATCCAACTCTTACCTTGCAGAACAAACTGCTCTTGGGCGTTTCCTGCAGAATTCAACTGTACACTTTGGTCGGCAAAACTGCTTAAAAGCTGCGTCCGCCTGATGACCCCTGCCTTTTTTCTTGGGTCCTGAAAAAAAAAGGGGAGCAAGTTAATGCAAATGTCATTGTTTTAGAAATAGGCTTATCCCTTTATCAAATACTCTTTGCGCTTCCAAACAATCTACTGCACTTTTTTCTAAACCGAGATATTTAGTATCTGTTCTAATTTGTTCTCGCTCGTCTTTACGTCGTTTCAGACCATCCGTCCAATGTCTACATTAATTTTTATGTATGTCGGAATGTTTGTCCGTGTCTTCTTCTCTTTCTTTTTCTCTTTTTCTCTTTCTCTCTTTCTCTGTCCCTATGGTCTCTTGTTTGCCTCTGCACCTAGCAACCCTTTGTTCTTGTTTTCATTTATTCTTTCGACTTTGTGCGATAGTGACGGTCACACACTTCACTCAGGCCTCCATTTTATGCATAGTCCCAGCTACGGAATGCTGGTGCCGCACGCCGCGCCACGTCCTGCCTGTCAACTTGGTGAGCCTTAATTTCACATGGCAGGCAAGATCAAAGGAAAGAAACAGAACATCACAGAGAAAGATGATTATCAGTAAAACGTAAGAAATACTTGTTTAACTTGCAAAAAACGCATTTGTTGATATTTTTTCAGGAATATCTCCTTATTCAGTCTTCTTGCTGTGTGATGTTTTCTGCTCCCTCATCTCCATCTTTCTCATTATTTTCCACCACATATAATTCCATAACCTCTTGCCTTATAGAGTAATTTATAATACTATCGACTCAATTCATAATGGATTTATGATATGCATCATATTAAAGTAACTATCAGTCCCATAGACAATTTTATAATAGTTTGACAAGCATTATTAAGTGCTGTAAAAGGTTGTTTAACATCTTATTAAACCACTTCTCTTATTTTTGGGGAGTAAGTTTAAAACTAATCTAAAGTTATTTTGCACACGATTAAGGAGGGGGGGGGGGGTGGTCTTGGGAGTCATTTTGGAAATCACTTGGGGGAGGGCGGAGGAGATGATTTTAACCATTACTCTCGGTTTTTGGCATGCTCAAATTAGAGGAAAACAATCGAAACACACTTGAACTTACTCATGGTTGCCATAGCTACGACCGCCATCTTGGATCTTGCTACTCAATATTGCTAACTTACCATAAATAGGATTTTTCATTGTTCAACTGATTTGCCTGAAATTTTGCGTATAGATTTTTCCATTCTAAATATAAATTTTATTAAACCAGATTTTTTATAGATTGCTTACTTCTTTCCCCAACAGTTTTCAGAATTTGGTTTGTGATAAGCTATTGGATTTTTAAAAAATTTGACCCCAAAAAATCTCAAATTTCTCAAAAACTTAAAACGGCATCAAAAATTCCTTCTGACAAATATTTTAAGCTATTCTGTACTGTGTTTATGTCAAATGTCATGACAACTGGTATAGAAATAAAAAGTAGATCGCATAAATAAAAAAAAAACGTCATTTTGAGAAAAAAAGCATTTAAAATATCTTCAACTAGAAAAATGCTACAAAAAAGTTTATATCCGGCCTTCAAGCTCACAACATGAATGTCTCACATTTTAAAGTTTTCTCTATTCTATGATTTGTATCACTTGCTTTGTCTTTTACGTAGCATCTGCTCATATTTTCCCCCCTTTTTGACCCCTTACCCCTATCAATAAGAGGCTGCCGTAGAACAGATTCAGGGTCCTGCGAGGCTTAAATATGGCCGCCATGTCTTCGTTGGTCAGAAATAACAGCTTGCTGTGGCAGATAGTGCACTACTCAATTGATAACATAACACACAAAGTGTTATGTTATTTTTTGACCACGGTTGTGGACAGCTGAGATAACCACCATTATAGGAGGTTGAAAAGCTTATAAAAACCATAGTGCACTCCTGTTCTGTGATACGGAAATGGGGCAAATCATGCTCTCATTAGGCTATAAGAACTTCATTTTAGAGGTTCTGGTAAAAATTTTTACTGATTTTCGGTGTGGTCAACGTCTCCAGTATTCAGCTAGTGTCCATTCACTGCACTGGAGCTCCAGATGGTGCTGGCGGAGATCATAATCAAGTCTCTTGTACACATTTGGCCTTACAGAACGAAATATTGTCATCTCTTAATATTGAGCCCCGACTGAGACAGGATCTGCAGGTTAGAGGTAGTAGTCAACTACTGAATAGCCAGCTTTTCAATTCCTTGGAGTGGACATATCAACTTGTTTATATCATTTTTATATTCGTAAAAAGGTATAACGTTTAAGAGCAAACAAAAGCCCGAAATCGATTCTTTTTTTTTTTTTAAAGCAAAAAACTCGATTTCATTACCCGCCCCCTCTCCCTCTCCTCTTAAATGATTAGAGAACACACTTTCTCAATTTTCAGCAGATCCCCGGTTTAATCCTCTGGATCTAGCGGAGAACGTGAACGGTTTCAAGTTGTACATTCAGGACTGTTGTAAAATGGAAAGTTACAAAGTGTTAAACAAACAACTCCTGGGTGCTTTTATGACACCAGCTTATTTCTGATTGCACTGACAAAAAGGAGAAGGGGCATTGCAGTATTTGTGATCACTTGACCAGTTTGTGTCACTTTTCCATTCGAGTGTCTAGTTTTTCCTGGCGTTTGAACTGTATTCAACAGGATTTAAAAAAAAAAAAACAAAAACTGTAACATTTTTTTTTTCTAACTGACGCTTGTTGCTGTGTCAGCTGCTTAAGTAAATGATCTAGATATAATAACATCTGCAACAAAAATGAAATCATTCTAAAAATACTGGGCAAGATTTATGAAGGTTTTTTTTTTTTTTTTCTATGAAATCTTAATCTCTTGTGAAAACGAACGCCTTCCTCTTGCCAAACATAATGCCACAAAAATTAGCACAGCTCGTTGCTTTCGCAGTTTTTACCCCAATAAAAATCAAGTGGAATTCAAATTCTCTTTTATTTGCTACATTCTTATACAAAAAAGAAACCCTTCAACGTTGCTGGCAAATCTCGCAAGCCACACCCACATCCAACCTACAGAGGCCATTAGAATGCAAGATTTGTTACTCAGCCACGACGGAGGAACTTATTTCCAAATCCACTCCAATTAGGCCGTCAAAATCCCAGCGGGAATGTTTACCGTTGATCTCAAGAATTTGCTGGGGGAAATTTTCTCTACGTCTTCGAATTTCTCTAATGGTCAGGGATTTTGTTACCTTATGTGCATGTAATTATTGTTAAATACCGTCAGAGGACACTCCTAGAAGGTGTCAAAGTTATGAATGTTGATATCATTCGTACTTGACTGAAAAAACATAATGCTTTTCCCAAACAACACATAATCTGAGTTAAAGAATTCCCATACTCTTGGACAATACTTGTAGGCCTACTATGAAATACAGAAAACACGAAGGTTGAGCTCATTTTGTTTTCAATATCTGACTGCATCGCAGCTTCGCTAAATTTACTCACATAACAGGTGAGGCCGATAATAGTCTGCAAGTGGTGGGGGTGGGGAGGGGGGGGTGTCTTTTCATTTTCAGGTTTTATTATTTTTTTTTTCTTTTTTATTTAACGATCACAGTTTTTGTTCAGTTATGCAGGCTGAATTATCAAACCCACAGAGTGAAACCAGATATGATTGCAGTGTAAACAGGTGCATCAATCTTGCTGAAAGACCCACACTGTTCTTGTCATGTTTAGCCTTAGATATATTTTCATGTGTCATTTAAGAAAGATCTTGATGGATTTCTTCTAGGATGAGTTGTATGTTAAGGAATATCTCTGCCGTTTGAGAAAACTACAAGGGAAAGAATATTAGAATTGTCGTACAGGAGACGTCAAAGATTCGATAGCTTATTTTGCAAACGCTTGGTCAAAGACTTTTTTCCCCCAAACTCATCAACAGCAGTTAGATAGCAGGCCGGTCTGTGAAAACATGTTAGTAACAAATCATGGGGAGAAATCCTTACAAAAGCCTTGATGAAGAAAAAGACAAAACATTGTTTGAAATCAGTTATCACCTCATTAGTTTATATATTCAGTTCAGGTGCCTCTTGTTCACATCACTTTCCTTTACACCCTATATTGACTGATATCCTTGTCTTATGTTGATACATATACATTGTCCGTTTCTTACTGTGCGAGTAAATGTTATGAACTAAGAAAAGAATATTAGCTATTAGAGAAGAAAGCCAGAGAAGAGAGCTAGAAATCCTCATCTCTAGCCCAGGCGCCTCAAACACCTGATTATTTCTCCAAAGGAACCAATAACCTGAGTGGAACAGTTGATAGGCATCTAGTTACAAGCAAATTCTGACTAAAGTGGACTTGACAGACGGGTCTAACCTACAAATTAAGTACCTTAGTAGAGAGAAAAATTAGCTAACCGAAACCTGTTATGGAGAAGTCTCGTTAAGATTGCCCTCCAAATTTCCCAATAAAGCACTCAAACTAGAAAATGTTTACATTTCAACACGAATTGGTCCCAATGTTCAACAAACCGCTTTCCCAGTTGGTCGAGACTTCAAATGATTCTCAGCGAGTAGCTTGGGACGAAGAACAAAGCTAGAAAAACCTCTCTTGTTTGTTAATCGTGCGGGGCCGGCGATAGAGGGACACACAGGGTTGAAGCAAAGCCCAAATCGAGATTAGAGTCTTGTGGGAGGAGAACTTTTGTCGCTCTTCTTTCTTTCAACAATGAGCAGGGGTTTAAGAGGCAGGTAACCATACAAACATATGGCCGTAACCTCAACATTTAACAGCTTCCGGAGGGGGTGGAGATTCCCTCATTCTGACTATGCTTGGTAGAAAAGCGATCATGTGCAAATGACTGGTGTGGCGCACACATGACTACATTACATTCCTCTTTAGGAATCTGTCAACTTCCTCCGAGAATTTACTGGCGGCTTGAAAGAGAGCAGGGAGGAGAGAGGGGGGAGGGTGTAAAGGGGGGGGGGGGCGGCATCAGATACTTGATATGAAGTTTGACTTTCTTTCGGTTATTCTTAACCCATTAGAGCCAAATGTTTGCAAATATATGATATTGACTCATGGACGGTGAGATGATTGCATGATCTATGAAAATAAACTGAAGTATTCTTACACCTTCAGGGGAAGTCTAAAGATAGGTCTGACACTAGAGGGCCTTATCTGCTATGGACGTTGTTATTTTGTAGCAGATAAGGATCAGAGCCGGGGTCAAACGTGCCAATGCAACAGAGGACTTTTTTTTTCTTTGGCGTATCACGAGACAATACGTTCCTGGGCGAAACGATAACTATAATGAAACTTCAAAGCAGATATTTTCCCATGACCAAGAGGCGTCGCTCGCGGGACTAACATCAAGGTTGTACTCAATCCGACAAGGGTTGTAATTTTAAGGACAGTCTCTCCTGTATTGTAAACAACCATGCCTAGTATCGAAAACAGAGTAAAAGTATAAAAGTTCGAACTTTATTTAAGTGAAAAAAAAAATCAAAATTCCTTTCATTATATAAGACTATAAGAGAGCCCACGGCTTTCGTGAGAGAATATTATCTAAACATAGGTCAGACCGAGAGTGCCCTGCGATTCAAAGCATATGGCAAGCGTACGCACCTCGATGTTGGTAGTTTGGATGATTAAACTGAACGTAATTTGCTTAAAGAAAACATGTTAGGTGTTTTAAACGAGTCAGTCTATCGAACGTACAATTCGGATCAAACACTCGTGAATTTATTTTTCAATTATTGTCGCTTTTTTAGAATAACGTCTAACATAGTGAAAATGTTTCCACTTCATGCAAGTAGAAACACAGATTTTTAAGCAACAATGTTGTGTGCAAAATTTCCGATGGATACATTCAGTAGCTTTCGAGTTCCTAAGCCTTTTAAAAGTTTTGTTACGGATTTGTAGTGTAGCCTTGGTGCTGGTTCACTTAGAATACAGCAAACAGCAAATCAGTGTCCGGTATATGCCCTGTAAGCCAGAGAAAGTCTTTAACTTTTTTAAAATTTGTTCTCCCCATTTTTTTTTTTTTTTTAATCATTGTTGCCTTGATTTTGTAGTTATTATCGTTACCGTTGATGACGCTGCTGTCACTCTTGTAGTAGTGGATGTAATTGTTGTAATTAGTGTTGCTATTGTTATTTTTCCCCATTTTGTATTGCCCACATGCGATTGACAAAGTGCACCCTTAAGACACAATTTCTAGAACCAAATTCAACCTTTTCCTTGCGTGGCTTACAAAGCAGAAAAATTTGCTCTTTAATCTAAAACTGCTGTCAGGAAGGACTTTTGTTTCTTGTTAGATTTTTGTAAGCAAGTTGTAAGTTGTCAGATCTAATTCCACAATCTGCCGTCATCTTCTGCACATGCCTCTCGCCTCTTTCTCCCTCCTTCAGCCGGTATAGTGCATTTCTCTTTATATTTCACACTGGTTACCAGCTACTTCTCTCCTGCTGCCCCTTCTTTTGCCGATGTATTTTCTTCTCCAACCTCCCTCCCCCCTCCCCCCTCCCCCACCCCCGCCCTTTCTCTCTCAGCCTTTGTTTCCACATTTCTTCAGGCATCCATATCATCTTAACTCGCAAATGTAGCAAATAACAGAAATTCCCGCCATTCTAACTCTGATCTTTAAACTAAACAATGGAAAGGGATTGAAATGCGCCCCCCGTCCCTCCCCCCAAAGAAACAAAATAAATGGGATAAACTTCTCACCTACATTTTACATATTTCTGGAAAAAAAAATAATAAAGAGACATCGGAAACTTTGTTTTGCGACAAATAAATGACATGAAACAAAAGCAAAGGACAATAGAAATGATTTTTAAAAAGTAAATGCAATGGCCTATTGTGTACGTCAATGACATCGTCACTTACAACTTAACTTCAGGGATTTAGAGATTGGCGTGCATCGCTTTTTGCCACTGTTTATTCTGGCATAGCCTGCTAATGTTTTGGCTTCTCTTCACACAGCACCTTATTTTTTTTTCTTTGTGCCAGACGTAATCCATTCATCAATGAACTTATTTTTGTTTTATTACTAGCATAATGTTATTTTACTCTTGTATTGCTTTCATAAAAATATCCTGACGAGGAACAGACTTGGCCATCTTAACCATCTACCAAAAGAAAAGCACCGCCTCCGGGTTTGGAAAATATGAGTGTATTTATGTCAGTGTATATGCAAAAGTTAAACACACGTGTAATCACGAAATGCCTGATTTTCATCGACGTTCAATTCCGTCCGCCGCAGGTGAAATAACAATGTCATGAAATGGATTTTAGGTCTTAGGACAAAACGCCCAGGATCGCTGGCTAATTGGCCAGTTACATGAACACATGTACCATTATGTTAAATTTGATTAGTAAACAAATGTCTCCAAAAAACTAAACATTTCCTCGGCCACAGACAAATTTTTCTCTGGGCCAAAAGTAGCGGCAGGGTTGCTTCTTTCTCTCTGCTTCGTCTTTTTTTTTTTCTCTCTATCTCTCTGAAATCATTGAGCAAAATCCATTTATTTTTGATCAAACAAACCATATTCCAGGAAACAGATGCCAAATGGGCTCAGATTGTATATTTCCAATGATGCAGTGTGGTCCCTGCTTTATCTAAGGTTGAGTCTGTTCAGTTTCGGTTGAGTCTGTCTGAGTTCAGAACTTAGCCATAGTCTGGGGCTAAATCAGGGAACTTAGATTATATAATCTACAGTCTCTGGTTACACTTCACCAAACGCTCTGTGTTGTATCATACAGTGGTGTAGCGAAGTAGGCAGGATAATACGCGGTATAACAAGGTGTATTTTTCCTATATCATGAGTCACGACATAACCTCCATCAGGAAGTTGAAAGACGTATATAGAAAGTAACTATAACACGAGACAACACATTCTTACGTGAGCTGAAATGTATTGAACTAGATCTATGTATATTGAAACTCCAATTACGGTACGATGTTATTGTACTGAGACCAACTTGAGTCTATCTTCTTGTGGATGATATCCGTTCATAAAATCGCCGCCCCATAAGACTTGCGGCGCCAAGATAGACAAGGTGAGACAGGCCATCATATCATGAATTCAAGCAAAAGGTGTGTACTATCGTGATAAAAGAAATAATACTAAGGTGAATGGAGGTACAATTTGTCCTTCTGTGTAACATAGATACATAAACAAACAAATATATACAGGAATTAGTTAACAAGTCTATAGCATTTCTTACACCCAAATGATGAGTGTGTTCAGTTCCACAGGGTTCTCCTAGAACAGCTGACAAAACGTCTCGGGTGGGAGGGGGAGGAAAGGGGGGGGGGGAATTATATATGATTTATTATAATTGTGTGATATAAAGTACCACATTTAGACGCGTTTTATTCCGAAAGGAAGGCGAAAAGAAGCGATCCTCTCAAATATTACGTTTTCAATAATTAATGCTTGTTGGGATATTTGAGAGCAAAAGAAGTGTAACTGGGGAAGTAGAAAAAAATCATCTATGCAGACTTACACTCCATGATGTCAAAATATTAAGACTAGATGATTTCACAGAACAAATTTTCTTTCAGATTGCTGAACATAGGATGACTAATATATCTTAGAACGTAGAGTAAGAATTACTATCTGAGAGATAAATTCGTTACTTGAATGAATAAGCCCCGAATATGATACATGGGTTATCCATAAACTGTGGTACTGCATGGTATATCTATAGAGCACGTAACGGCCTCAAATTATTATCGTTTGGATTGCTCAAACAATTTTATCCTCCATTTCTTTCTAAATAAACTCAGGGGATTTATATCATTGTCTTCACCTGCCTGTTGTTTATCCGACAGCACAGAAATACCTCAATGTCCAGGGAGAATGAATCATTAAACGCTTTTGATGGGTATGCTGTTCATCTGTTTCTTCTGTTTTAAATCCTCCGAAGTTCAGCGTGACCTTATCGTTCTGTCTTCTTCCACGTGTTCCTCTAGCTCTGTCCATCTTTCATTTGTCCTCGTTATGTTAATCTCTCCCCCCTTCCAATCCCACCATTTCAGTTTTCTTAAACCTTAAAATGAAACAAAGATAACAGCAGTTTTTCTTTTCTCTTCTTTCATTTTCTTTTTAATTTTAGCTGCCCATTTGACATCTGCCATACATAGGGTACGTAGTTTGAAGACACTGTAGGAAAAGTTCAACTTAGGAAATAGCGAGCAATGTGAAATATTGAATGCACGTCATGTTTTGCAAGCCAAGCCAAAGACTAACGAAGTTTATGAAACTTTCCAGACGCCCCAAATTTATCTTCTTTTTAACAGCAACATTTCTGGCTTTTGTGAGTAAAATTGTAAGATGACTCACTCTTCCTGCAAATGCCCTTGGGTTCTCGCTGCAAGGTGTGGACTTTGGAAATAATGGCGGTGGTGGCTGTGGTAGGCACACAGTACAGCCCTCTGTCACACTTGCCCAGGTAGGCAAAGTCGCCACCACATTTCTCTCCCTCCAACTTGGCACAGGCGGGACAGCACCCACAGACAGCTGGGGAATAAACCATAGTGTATTGTACAGTCCGGGGTGTTCGGCTTCATTGCTGTTGTTTTCTCTTTGTTTGTTGTTGTCATTCTAGGTTTTGAGGTTGTTGTTGTTAGTTGTCAAAGTTGTTTCGTGGATCTATCAATTTGTCAGTCGGTTCTGTTATTAGTTAGCTGCTTGGTTAGGTGACTGAACTGTTCGTCAGTAGAGTAATGTATTTGTCTGTGTATCTGTCGGTTGGTTGGTTGGTTGGTTGGTTGGTTGGTTGGTTGGTTGGTTGGTTGGTTGGTTGGTGGTTGGTTGGTTGGTTGG
>JBCAUA010025399.1:0-12531 GCA_038406235.1 Peronia verruculata
TGATCAGAGTCTCTAAGGGGCATAACCCAATAAATATGTAACACTTTGACCCCCTGTGCTGACCAGATATGTGAACCCGGATAAAGTCAACCTCTCTTAAAGTCAACACTTTTTCTCGGTCCTGTATTTTTTTTTTTTTTTCAGCGAAAGAAGCCACGTTTACCAATGATCTGCTGATGTTGACATGTTAATTTCTTTTTTCTCCTCCATTTGTTATCAAGTTCTTTCAGTCGATGGGTGAAAAATACTGAAAATCTTCAGCTAAATGACTCAGACAAGAGCCAGCTGGATGCACTGATTGACAAAGTTTATGAAGAAATAGATGAAGGTAAAATTATACTTTTTGTTTGGGACTCAACCATTCAAATTAAAAACAGCCTTACTTGTAGTCATAGCAGTTTTGGACAATTTGTTTGGACAAATGTGAGGGAAAGATTTAATATCAAAATTTGTAAAATGCATTTAATTCCAGGAATCAGGCCTTTGGTTATATATTTCCTCATAACTTATGATAACAATGAATATTCTGAAATTTACCACTGAATTAGTGAATTCTAGAATCATTTTAATGCCAATTAAGTAAATTAAGTTCTTTGTCTTTTGCATTTAGAAACATTTATTATTATTATGTTAATAAATTTGTCTTTCCTTCAACAGTGGCAGGGGAATTTTTGGACTGTGAAGGGTCAGGTCTATACAGATTGCAGAGTGCATGTAAGGTCTTCATGTTCTGTTGGCAGTATAATCTAAATTACTAATGCAGCTGATTTAAAGAGAAAAGTCTGCTTGCTTGTTTGACAAGATTTTTGCCATTTCTATTTGTAACTCTTTTTTTGATATCTATGCAATCTTTCCCAGCCAGTCTTTCTTGAAAATATCAGATTGTTGTTGAAAAATCTCATGTCTTGAATTTCACATGGTGGAAAATATCATTTATAGCATGATACTTTAAGGCTGTGACATCAAATTATAAAGTTTTACAATTTTACAGCAAAGGAAATTTAAAAAGCATAAACTGAAAATTGTCCTTTCTTTTCTCAAGTGTTGTCAGTATTTTTAAGTACTTGTTTTTGTTGGTTTTCCATCTTTTTTTTTTTTTTTTTAAATGAATTCATGTTAAAAGGATGTGAAGTTTTGCATTGCTATGTCTCCATGGAAAGTTGAACTGCAGTAGTGAACTGTGTTAAGGTGAATTTGTTTTGCAGACAGTAATATCATAAATTATTACAGTGGCTTTGCCTTTATTGGTCTTTGTATATGCTCACTGCAAGTTTTCATGTTACAACTGTTCCAGGTAATCATAGCTGTGACCCAAATGCGGAAGTGACGTTCATTCATGGGGATAGTACACTGACAGTAAAGGCTTTAAGAGATATTGCACCTGAAGAGGTAAGTAGGAAAAAATTGTGAACTTTGCAGAACCAATTCTCACCTTTTGTCAGTAAACTCATTTAACTCATTCTATCCTAGGCCTGCCGCCAGCCACAGCCTCCCGGTTCTAGGGCTACCGCGAAGCCTACACACAAAATTCATTGATCACGTATGGGTGACAAATAAACACTCATTTGGCTACTACTGGCACAAGTCATGATATGAAAGCTGCTGCGGGATTATAATTGTGAAAAAAAATCTTATCTGAAATCAAAATGTTATAAATCATTGAAATAGTTTGAAAACAACTAGGCCTACCTTGAGCATTCCTTGATCTAATCTTTGAACCATGGCTTCAGCTTTTAGATCCACATATTCGTCTCTAGATCTAGACTAGATCTACCTTCCTCTGAATCCGAATCACTAGATCTAGATCTCACATCATGTCATTTTGATTAAAATCAGCACTCTCTGCATCTAAATAGAATCCATCTAGATTCGCCGAGCACATCCTGGATTTTCCAGGTCCATTTTCGAGACATTTTACCACGTTATTTGGTCGCTTTGGCATCAAATTCGAAAGGAAAACATGCCATTGCAATGCTCATGTAGTGCTAGGACAGCCACAGTTTCGTATTTACCAGTTCGCAAGTAGAAATAGGGGAAAGCCCGTTTGGTATAACTATTACAACTTATCTTGTAGCCCAGACCAGTAGGCGTTGCGAGATAACTTGTAGCCCGGATAGAATGAGTTAATGCTTTTCTTTTTTGGTGATGTCCAGCTTTTTTTTTTTTTACATTACAAATGAACAGTTCTGGAAATCTTGAGTTTTCAGTGCATGTTTTCACACTGTTTATATGACCAAAACTTCATCTGCCTTGCTTTGTACATATACATGATACATAACTATGTCTTTCCTATATGTTTGGTATGTTGATATACAGTTGGAAGTCCCTTTAAAAAAAAAAGAATGAATAAATTCTTTGCAATATTCCTCCTTTGAAATAGAGGTATTAAGCTATATGTATTTCCTTGACTGTGGACAAACATACTACATTTGTTGTGTTGTTAAAGCTTGCAGATAGAAGGTTTATGGGCTGAGTCAATATTTTGATTCTGTCATTGTTAACCAACTGCAGATCTTCCAACTTTCTTTGTGCAAACATAGTGTATTTGTCCCCCCTGAGCTGCTTCACTTTCGCCTCTGCCTGATTAGCCACTGACGTCGCTCCTTTCTCCAACATAAAAATGAATTGCTATTATATTGTCAGAGATGTTAAACTTCTTAAATCTTATTTTAGTCGGAAATGTGACTTTCTGGTCGTTATTTCTATTTTGGGCCTGCCAATTTTTGTTCAGCCGACTACCCAATTACGGTTCAGGGTTCTATAATAGTTTTTGATGAATTACCTGCCTGGAACAGTGACACCATAAAGACGATACAATGTTGCTCCAGATGTGAGCCGAACTGCCTGGGGTGTTCAACTGACAGTTGAAGAGCAAGATTCAAAGTTCACATGGCCCAGTTCCTCACACCTGACAACATACAGTCAAGTGAGAGTTGTTGAAGGAAAAATCAACAACTACGCAATATGCCCATGGTCTAAGAAAGGTCTAGAAAATGTGCTCCCAGGTTCCTGTGAACTGCAGACTTCTCTTCACATAAAAGGTCTAGAATTATGTTTTATTATATAACCTCCTTTTTTTTTTTTTTTTTGTTGTTTAAATGGGTGGGTGGGGGGGGTTAAATGTTAAACTTTGACATCCCAGTATTACATGTACTGTGACGGAGTGGGCAGGTCTCAGGACCAGTTTCCTCGTCACATCTCACAACTAAGTTCACTTTGTCTTGTTTTTTTGTTTTTTTTCATTTTGTTTTTGCTCCCTTATATCATATAGTGTTGATTCTTCTTGGGAGACACGAGTGATGTCCCTGGACACTTGGACAGAGCTGAGACCAAATTAGTAAGAATAAGAGTCAGTCTCTCTTGTAGATAGTTGTGCTATATCTGAGAGCAGGACTTTGATACAGCACTCATCTTTCTATGTACATATTATTATAGTTCAGATGTTCACCTATGCATGACATAACAGTGGCCAGGAATATTGTCTGATTCCAAGATGCTTACGTATCTTTGGGGCTTCATGTTTAATTTAGAATAGTGCAAAACTTTGATGAGCTTTTGAGATCTGATTTATCACCATTTATCATTAGAGATGAGTTTTAGCTTAAGACTAAGAGAAGAATGTTGCTAGTGAATTGTAGTGTTTGACTCTCTGGTTTACTGTGGCCCTCTGCAGTGATGGCTGAGCTTAGCTAAGGCGTTCAAAGGCCAGAAGAGGGTAATTTATGTTTACACACCATTGTGTTTCAAAGGATTTGACTGTGTGTGTGCATGGTTCCTCTCTCAAATGTCAACAAACAGGTTGTTTTGTTTTGTACGTTACTGTGTCCATATGTATGTCCGTTTTCATATCACCAGTTCAGTTCTGTCTGGTTTTATTTCGGCTTTTGGGCTATCTGGAGATGTAAACATGTATGTCATATGAAAGAAGGGTAGTAAATCTATCATATCATGTCATTATTTCACCTATCACTTGCCCAAACAGGTAGATTTTGAAAATCATTTTGTCCTATCTCCTATGTGCAAAGACAGTTGCCGAACATAAAACATCACTTTTCTCAAAATGCCAAAAATGGAGATAGGGCAACAGAGAGCTGAGCTGGCGTTATACTTGGCAAATGTTTCTCACTTGAGTGGGGTTGTCCTAAGGGTGATATTCTAGAGCTTTCAGAATGGACAGTTTTGACCTTGGAATTTGAGTGAACTCAGCATGTCCAGATCAAGCAGAGTTGATACCAATAATTGTTTTTATTTGGTGATTGCCACAGCAACGTCCCCTTCTGGAAGTTTTGCCTCCTGAACAACAACTGCTTTTTGAAATCTGAAAGTCTGCCATTTTTTTATGGACATATCTGCGTGAGATTACGTACACATAGCTTTCAATATGCAATGATGTCAAGTACCAGGACTTGTATTTGTAGAACTTTTGTCTCTGTGAATGTCTGAAAAGTGCTAAAAAATTGAAAAAAAAAGCAAACAAAAGAGTGATGAGAGGAAGTACAACTGCCAAACTGACCTGCCAATTGTCACCCATTCTTGTTGCTTTTGTTAACATCAATGTTTTAAACTGGAACTCTGTCATTTGAGAATTATGCCATTCTGATGATTCTGATAAAAAACTTGCTGCACACTGTGTTTATTGTCCTGAGATTGTCCAGGTTTACCATCAGATCTGTACTGGTTTAGTGATGTCAGTCTTTGTAGCTTTGCCTGACTATGCAGAAAACAGACCTCATACTGAACAATGATTTTTTTTTTTTTTTTTGTGGACCTGTACATTGACATACCTGTGTGTGTCTTGGAGTGAAATCTCAACATAACACTATTATTGTTGCCTTTTTGTAATTTTTGAAACACCAAACGACCAGTGCTCTGGACAAGCCGGTCACAGTATTGTATGTTCAAACTCTTGCAATAAAACATCAAGGTTCATGTTTTCATTGGGATGTGGGCCTGGCCTGTCAAAACTGGAACTTGAATATGTTAACTTCACAAATGTGGGAAATGGTTTCGGCTCAGCTGAATGTTGCTCCAGCACGGCTAGTAGAGTAGTTATAGTATGTCAAAGAATTGAAGTGAATTTTGTGTCGCTGCTCACAGTTCATTTCTTCAGTGGTAGAAAGATGAAAATATTTTGTAATCAGTTTCTGGTCTAGTTTTAAAGATGCAAACGATGAACTTGGTCCAAGGTGATGTTTCACTCTTTCATTATTTCTTACATCCCTGCTGAAAAATTAAAATGATTCATGCATGAAGGAAATGGATAAGTTTCAAACCTGACTGATAGTTCTGCAGAAGAAAAAATGATAAGATCCTGCTGTAAAGGTGTAATGCTGTCAGTAGCATCAGGGTTAGATTGCCAGTTCTTGGCCACATATACATATGTACATATTTTTGGTACCTCAATCTTGGTACACCAGCAGATTTTATCACTTTCAAGGGTTAAGTCTTGGTGAGAACTGATGTTTATGGAATGCACAAATGTAAAAATACACACAAGTGTGAAAATTGAACAATGACTAATGAAAGGCTGGTGTGACTGGCTGAACTGAGGCCAATGTCAAGATGTTTTGTGTATAAAGTCAGTCATTGCTGTCAGTCAAAAGGGAAATAAATGCAAAAGTCCTTGACCTTGGTGCAAAACCTGACTTGGCTACAACAGGACTGTGTATTTACTACTCTGAGCCAAAATAGTCGTTATCAAATTGAACATTTGGGACGATCACATGGTCTAGTAGTACATTGTACATGTATGTTCATTTTCTTTGACATTTGACTGATGTCAGCTGGTGACTCTGGCCTTGACCAAAGAGATGGTCACTTCCTGCAAGGACCCTCAATCACAGGGGCTCCACTGGATGTTTTGTACCACAGTCCAACAGCACTGAATGTTTGGTGTTGACATTTGTGAGTCATATGCGCAAAATGTCTTTAAATGTGACAAATCAAATTGATATAAAGTGACATTTTTACATGATCTTGGGCTGCTTGTCTTGATTTATTGTGACAGATGTGTGTTTGTCTTTTGTGAAATTCTGAGATTTTGTGATGTTCTATGGAGAGGGAGCAGATGTTCCTGTATGTTTGGCTTGCAGCAGTTCAAATGAATCGTATATTGATTTTGCACCAAATTGAGTTATAACTATCATGTATAATCTTAATTCATACACTTTCAATCTTTCAGTTGATGAAGAAGTTTTGAGTTAGCTTGATTATCATTTGAGATATTCTAAACTGGAAGAGAAAGGGAGTGACCTCTTAGCACCAGCTAAAATTGGGACAAAAAGAGCAGTGTAGCCAGTAAATTTATAATTCACGTCATACATTATAATACATAATGCATATACATGTATATGTTCTGCCTATAAAGTGAAGAACAGTGTAATCTTATTTAGAGATAAATGTTCTTTCAATCTGTGCAAAAATGATCAGAGGCATCAGTATTAGACAGGAACCACCTTTGTCACATTCAATATCATGTCTCTGTGCCTGAATCCAGCGACGTCTGAATCATTCTGACTGAATTTCGAATTTTGAAGATATATGAAGTCTGCATGTTGATCATTTGAAAGGATGAAAGACATGAATACCACAAAGGAGAATCACATTTAAATTAGAACTTGATAATGATACTTATATTTCCAACTACATTTATATTTACATCTAGCAAACCAAGGAATATGTTACGGCAGATGTGCACTGACCATGGCTGATTACATCATGATAACATATTGTTTATCTTTCCACCTCCAGGGATTGGTAATGGTATCTCATCAGGACAGTTCTCAAGAACGTTTGGACAACAAAACTGCAGAGTTTTATTTTGAGAAAACTAACTTTATTAACAGACAAATTTAGCCTGTAGACAATATCCATGGGTCAGATTGCATTTGTGATAACATTAAAAAAATCCAGTTAAGTGAAAAATGGCTGTTTTTTTGTCGTGAGAGGAGTTAATTGATTAGCTGATAAAATAAAGCATTGTAGTACATGTACAGAGAAAACTGTGTCAAAAATTATAATGACTTATATGCTGATAAATGCAGCCCGTACATAATACATGAAGTCAATGATAAGATGATTTAAGGAAGAATAGTTGAAAATTACATGTATGCAAGATTTTACGGTGAGACGAAAAACATTACATCTTAATCCTGAAAGTGTCACAGGTCAAGGGGCCAACACAAAGTACATTTTCATACCCTGGCATTCAAAATCCTTTGTTACACTAGTGCAATGTAATAACATATTATTATATGTAGCATAGTAACAGGTATATTGTATCACGTTTTAAAGTGCAAACTTCTATTTCTTCAACCTGCCAGGAGGAGTCTTCCACTGTTTGACTTTATGTCAATGTAAGTTGAATTTATGTCAATTTACATCAACCTTTCTTGCATCATCCTAAAAACTTGGCACTCCTGGCAAACGACAAGGGGGGGGGGGGGGGGTGTGACAAAGAATACAAATTCCCATACATTATTACATGTACATTCATTCTTGTCACACAAACACAACAAATGTACACTAAGTTCAAGAAAAGTAAAACTACGAGACTTTGAGATTTGATAACTTCACTGATTAATCCGTCAGTGAAACCAATGTTATAAGTTTATATGCCTCATTAAAGTGGAACAGCATTGAATTTAGTCCATGTATACAAAAAAATGACAACAAAATACATGTGCATTATTCACAATCACATTTTTGCTGCAAACAAATACATGTAATAGAAGGGTTGATCTAATGACCTCTGCGCTGCTTAAATTGTCATTACCGTATATTCTACTATTCTACATCTAAATCTATTCGACACGGTGCCATCATATAGAGAGCTAGATCTAAAACTACCGTACTAGTCTCTAGATTATTGCTGTTTATCTTTAAAATCAAAAGATCAGTGAAGCCACTGTCTTTGTAGTCGTGAAAAGAAGGCATGAACAAAAGCAAGCAGTTCGATTTGCATATACATCTGTACTTTATGTACAGTTTGGAGATGTACAGACATGTACATACATTACATGAGTGTGTGTGTTTGCGAATAATGGAATAGTGACATGAATCACCCAAGGAAGACAACCATAAAAACGTAAATGTTTGTCATCAAAGTTTGAAAGTTATCTCCCATTATTGGGTGGTTGACATTTCATGGGAGATAACCCAATAAATATTTATCTGCCAATAAGATTTTATGAGTTAATTCCCATTATTCAACACCGTCACTGGGCATATTGAACTGAGTGCTCGTGACTACAAAGAAACATTACAAAGACAGTGGTTTCATTGAATATTTTGCAGACATAGATATAGGTAATAGATCTAGATGATGGCATTGTCTTGAAATTTGACCATTGTCTCTTGGTCTTGAATATGGCATCCATATATTCGTGAAAAAAGACCATCCCATCTTCCTTTGGAATTTATCAGTATAAAGTTTTCTGTTTAATACTAGAAACATTTTTTTCAATTTTGTATTTCATTAAAATTTCTTTTTGGTCAATTAAAAAAAAACAGTCATTCATTCGTTAACAAGCCGTGTTTTCCAGTGAAACAACAGTGAACTAAGGTGGCAGACGGATCAAGTTAGAACAGTGTCGAGTGATCTATTTATTAAATATTGACAGTATTCCTAAAGATACTGACATAAAATTGCAAATAGCGGCAACAAATTGAGTTGAACACTGATTATTTTGATGCAAAATAGTAGAAACTGATTCCACACATTTGAAGAAAGAATACAAAATGCCACTCTTTCATGTCGATCTAAATTTAAATCTTAATTTAAACTTAAAGAAAATGAGCCATTGAACTGAAATCAAAGCCAGAATTTCATTATTTTTCATCAACTTACAGACTGACTTAGAATTGAGTGTATTTATTGTCATTAATTAGAACTCTGACACTCAATATATAACAATGGCAACCTAATCTGAAAGTAGCTTGACAATTTTTTGTTCTATTCTGACACTTCATGAATTTTTTCCTACACAAATTGTATTGTTATATTATCTAGACATTTTTAAATGTGTTCGTGATGCAGTGTGATCCACAGACATCATACATCAGCTGTCTATGTTTATTTGCTGATGAAGTAAGAAAGAAATTGCAATCTTGAACTTGAATGTTCATTTTTTTTTGTCATGTTCCGCTGGTACTTCACCTTTTCAGTCAATTTATTTTTTTTTTTTACCACCAAATGATTCCATGTACAATCTTGCAATTTTGTGAGCTCAATATTCTAGATCCTTATCATGATGCAGTCTGACCCATGGTCATTGGTTATATGTTGTATTTATTAGCTGGCCAGTTTTCAAAGTGTTTACTTTAAAACTGATTTTCTCTGGTTGTGATACTGATCCATTTTGTCCCTTCAGTTGACCATAACTCAATTCCTGGATTATTCAAAGTGCAAAGTTTAGACAATCTCAGAATGTTAAATTTATGATCCAACAGCGGTACATGCATGATTTTTGCATGTGTCACTATGAGGGATTTGTGCACATGAAATTATGCTAAAAAAATAAATAATTGGCCATGAGAAGAAATGTTGGAGATAGAAATGTTCTGCAAAACACATTCTCTAATGCATGCTGTGTTTTGATTGTAGCCTATATGTACACCATACGTGATGTTTTGTTTGTTCGTGTTGGGGTTTAACAGCACATCAGCACGGTCACGGCTATATCACTCCAAACACAGTAAGATACATTTACAAAACAAGAGGATGATAGGAATGAATTGGGACAGAAGACAGGAGTAAGGAGAGAAAGAAAAGATGTCAGCTCTGGAATGTTGAGGATGGCATTCCATGGGAAACATCCCATCAATAGCATAGCAGGCTTTCACCACCAGCAGGTGGGAACAAAGAACCTACTTACATATGCTGTGCCCCTGCAGCTTCACATTTTTTGATTCCACTCTACAACCTGTCTAAGGTCACAGCCAGTAACATATGGACATGATGTACTAGTATGGAGTCACAGGTAACAAACATTCAATACACAATGTGTCATGTAAAATGCAACTCTTTATTCCATGAAAGAATGTGGCATATATTATTCCTTGGAAATACATGTAAAACTATAGACCTACCCAAGCCAATAGGCTCACAAAGAAAAAGAAAGAAAGAAAAAAAAATGTAATAGGAAAACATCAGTCAGATGCTGCTGTCTATATAAGAGGCCGAGAGGTCTGCCACTGGAAGTCTCTCTCATTGTAATAGACATACATGTACATTCTAATGTTAGGTCTAGCAATCACTGAAATGATGCAATACAAGTTGATAATGCCTCAGATGGTTTCAGTTATAAATAATTGTTCAGAAAACCAGCTTGACACACATGTACACACAACACAGCAAACTAATAACAATAACTAAATAACTGCCAGAGCTTCTGTTAGCTATGAGAAAAAAAAAAATAAACGTTTTAATCCCCTGAAAACCTTTGTTTGCTGATGTTAGTGAACTGAACATCTGGTATCTGTGATGCGGAATTCAGAAATCAGTATGTGGACTATCAACAAATTCCCCAAAATTCAATGTCATTTTTTTTTTATTTCTCAGAAACTCAGGAAAACTTCCCATTCAATGCCTAAATTATGGCAGTTTTTGCCACTTGCTGAATTTTCATTATTGTTTTGCTTTTTTCAAAATCACTTTATAAGCACGATTTGCACAGTTAAAATATGTTCAAAACAGAACAAACAAGTGGTTTACCCTCTGAGATAGACAGAAATGTCAGCTGAAATAACAATATCTATTATGTATCATTTGTCTAATGTGGCATGGTGTATCTTCTCCATCTGACATTTACTTTGACACCCCCACCCCGACGTCACTCTTGCTCAATGGTCTGATTTAAAAAAATTGCCAGGTTGTCTGGTGGTCCATTACATGCAATCATTATGTCCTTTTCCCAGGAATACACCGGCCGTTACAATTTCAAATTTTCAAACTGTAGGTAACATATGAGATATGACATAATGAAATCAAATACTCGTCAAACTGACGTAACTGAAGAAATTATGATTTTTTTTCAACTGGGGTGAAGTTTTAACACATATTCTTGTTAAGCACAGAACTTTTCTATGTCCATTTAAAAATGTGCTTCCGTTTCAGAGTTAAATTTAAGGCAATACCACAGTACATTAAAGTAAAGTCCATAAATTGTGATTTTTGTGACATGACCCACATGTGGATGAATAAAGATTAACAAAACTTATCTGCTATTTTCTCACTAAAAGTTTAAAAATCAGCCGCAGCAAACAGGCCACTCCCATCTTTTTTTAATTGCCACTATCCTGACTTCTATTCAAGGTAAAACAAAGATTTTTTTTACTGAAAGAAAGGGAAATGAACAAGCTTTAATGTGTGACACCAAAAACTCTATATTATGCTAAAAAATTGACCAGCACCTCATTTCACTGTGTTCTATATCATCCAAATTCAAACAAATAATTTTTTTTTTCAAGTCTCCATATCAAAATATAGAATAAAAATTCATAAAAATCCACCAAGTTGCTACAAACACACAGCACAATTAAGAAATGTTTCAAAACATGGCATGCATAAAAAAAAAAAACATCTCAAAGAAGAAAATGGAAAGATCAAAAAACAAAAACAAAAATTTCAAAGGCCCTGAAGAAAAGTAGGTTCACATGTCCAAGTAAAATGAGAACAAGTTACAAGAGACATCATTCAGAAAACCACATTTTACTCATCACAGGATCACAGACATTTGGTTTAATATTGTACATGAACATCTTGGCACAAAAGAGTTGGCGCTAAATAATTTTTTTTCACCAAAGTAAACGGCACTTGATGTCAACAATTCTAGATATGAAAAATTTGGCACTGACTGATGTCAGCCTGTGAGGTGACATCTAACACTGAACATCTGTTTTTCAGTAAGTAGTCTTTTGGTGCAAAAATGCAAAATCTTCAGGAAAGCTACAAACTCCTCAACTCTCAATCTGATGTTTCTTCTTCATGTTACTACTCTCACTAGGAGAACATAGCGTATCATACTGGACTAGTCCAATCGTTGAGAGAAAGAATCACAGGTTTCAATTCAGAACCCTGACAATAATGAACTACGTTTAGTTATTTACTGTCAACCACATTAGTTCTCCTTTTCACTTGGCACAGGAGGGGGTAAGACAAATACTGAAGAACAAAAAATCACTTTTGTACCTTCTCTGTGATACGAGAAAAATGGGGCTGCACCGCACTTTATGCGGCTGCATTTTTACCCACTTGCCGCATGATTGTTGCACTTTTTGCCGTTTTGGCACTTTTTGGCATTTGTTGCCATTTTCTGCATTTTTTGGCATTTTTGTATATTTTAATTATGGAAAAGAATAGAATTTCTTTGCTGATTTTTTTTTTAAATTTGGCAGACTTTTAATTTCTAACCTGGCATGAAAATAAATACATAACTAGTGGTTTCTTTAATGTTGCAACTACAGTCAACCTCTACAGCACTTAATAAAGTCAGAATGTAAACAATCGCTTAGCAGACGTCTAGCTCTACA
>JBCAUA010025410.1:0-12530 GCA_038406235.1 Peronia verruculata
GCCGGGAAGTCTAGGTAGGTAGCGAGAAGCAGACTGCTCGGCGCCACCCGAAGACTGTAGCGAGAAGCAGACTTCTCAGCGCCACTCGACTTCGAGACTGCAGACATAGACTGGTCTGCTGATTTCCCGTTTCTCGTCTCGTTCAACTTCCCTTCCCGCTGTCGAGCAATGGATCACTTCCCGGGAAGTCAAGGCCAAGGCTTTCCCTGCGGAAAACGAGTACTCGGTTCGTCTCGTGCCCACTCCTGCTTCACAATGGCTTTGAGAACAATGATTCTGTCTGCTTTGCTATTAGGGAAGCATGTACACACTACTCCTATCAGACACTTGTAAAATGTGCATTGTACTATTCCTATAATACAAAATGATGAATGCCAAAAAAGGGCCAAAAGTTAGAGGGGCTAAGCAGACAATTCTCTGAAATGAAAACCAAAACAAAAGAAATTGTCCACCAGACATACTTAATTGACTCATATGTCAAAATACAAAATGCCCACCTCCTGTTTGCCTGAAGACCCACACAGGTAACACAGACTCCGAATACAGCTTGGTCCTGTCACTGTCAGTGAGAAGCCATGTGACCAGGCTGTCTCCACATCATAGTTCTCCTGCAGACAGTCACAGTGGTTAACAATCAAAGGTCTTCAATTCAATGCTTAGAGAACTGCTCCTTCATCATTACTCATACAAATTACTCAGTACAGAGAAACACACTTTATACAACTGAATATGAATAGAGTGATTTCCTACAGGCATATTAAGATGTCAAGTTTTTTCAAATGATAATGGATCAGTCAACTCCTATTTCACTGAACAGTGATTATTATTTAGTAATAACATATCAAACATGACACAATGAAGTCAGGCACTGGTAAAATTTTAGCATGCACAATTGGTACTAATGTGAAGTTTATTCAATTCCCTTTCTATTGTGGAAAAAAAAAAGCTTTTTCCTTCCTTGAGAAGACATTGAGAAACTGATAATAAAAGATAGCGATGACAGGCTGTTGCAGCTGTATTTAGTGAGAAAATGGCTAATCTTTGCACATTCTCACTAATCCTCATTAGGTAACATCACTAAATAATATTTGGACTTTTACAAAATATATTTCAACAAATTTAACTCTGAAATACATTTCTAATGGACACAGAAGGGTTTTGTGGGGGAAAAAAAAAAAAAAACAGCATTAAAAATCCACGCTCCTGAAGAAAGAAAAAAAAACCCCTGATTTCTCTGATCTTCTCAGTTTGACAAGTGCCTGATTTCATCTAGTATCAAAAAAGCCATTTCAACAGAGATTTCAATAATAAATAAGTTTCAATATCAATGCAACCTTTGTCAGTGTACCACTGATGCAAGAAGGAAAACAAGGAGAAAGGGGAGGTATCTTATCCTAAAACATAACAGAAAGTTTTCAGTATAAATCAGCATCCCTTTTAAATAAACCATCTGTGTGTTAAACCTTGAATTTCTCCCCAGTTAACAGCAATCAACTTTGACCACTGACATATTTACTGAAGTTGTCCTATAACTCAATATTAGCTTTGTAGAGAAACTGAAACAACTGCATGACAGCTTTTTTTACAGTCTATATATGCCTTTTAACCTCTTGTGGGCATACAGCTTTGTCAATCTGCCATCATAATTGTAATTTTTAGTTTATTTTTGAGTAAACAAACCTTGTAATCAGCAGTGATCAGATGAGTTTTGAGGGGAACATCAAAGGAATAGGCTGTCTCATTCTGCACTGGTTTTAGCTCCATCAGTGGCTGCCTCTGGGGAACAGATAATCAAAAATCAAGTTCATTTCATTGACAGATACCAAAAGACTGAGACAATAATGGAAGACAAAAAACTAAAGCAAAGAGATTAGCTTGGATCAGTTTTGATGATTCCATCTCTTTCAATATATTATCACTGATACAACCAAACCTTCTACAGTGCAATAACTTGCAATAAGCCATAAAACAGAACAACACAGAACAAATGGGTAATGCTCACAAACTGCCCCTATTTTTTTTTTTTTTTTTGCAATTCCCCCTTCATTTTTGGAATAAATCTCATGCCTTAGATCTTAGCTCTTTCCGTAAAGAAATAGACAAAAGTGCAACTGAATAAGTTCTGCAACAACTGCTGAAAGAAAATAAAAAGGGCAAATTCACAGGGCATTTCCCTCCCAACCTTGTCTTTTCTTTTCATCCCTCTGTTATTGCCCAAGTTCTCGGCCAGCCTGCCCACAAATGGGTTCCTGATGTCAGCCAGAGCAAGTTGTATCGTGGCCTCCACAGCTGGTGGGTATTTCCCCTTGGTGTAGCGCACCGTCCTCTTGCTGTTGCTGGTGTGGTTACTCATAGTGGAGCTCATTTTGGACTGAAAGCACGGACCATCCATGTCCAGACCATTCTGAATGCGGGTCGAACTTCCTGCTCGAATACTGTTTCCTACAGAAACCTCCAGACCATCTGCCATATCTTGTGGGTTATTTTCTGCAACAAAACAGAGGGGAAAAACACAATTTTAAGAACTTCTACTTGATTCATTGCAAAATCAAAAAAAAAAAGAAAGGAAGGAAGCAAAGGATAAGACAGACCTCAGGATGTTCATGTCATAGCTATGTTCCACTGCAGTAAGAAGTAAAGAATGAGCCATTTTTTCAGCCAGCTAGGTTACTTCCCTTTGTCAAGTACAAGAGGTATAGGACAAGCATTGCAAAGAAGGAAAAAATCATTTTTTCTTTTGTTATTTGAGACATGTGGTGCAAAAAATTATGAACAAATTATCACAATAGGAAAAAAAACATATTCACCACATGGCGAATTTTTCTGAATTTTCTATTAATTATATTTCACACAGCAAGCGAAAAAATGATATTTTCCTTCTTTACAATGCTTGTGTTATACCTCTTGTACTGGGCAAAGGGAAGTAATTTGGCTGACGGTCAAAATGGCTCATTAGTCAATATTCAGGGGGCAGAACATAAATCAACAATCAGTGCAACTTACATAAGTCAGTTTACAGAAACTTAAGCATTTGTAATTCTTCAAGCCTAGAAATTATGATAGTCAAACCAAATATCACTAAGTACAAAAGTCAAATTGTTTAAGAAATAAATTGAACACATGCTTGTACCAAGAACAACAGGAGAGGGTTTCAGCCTTTTCTTCTGTCTATATCGCTTTTACAAAACTAACAAATTTAACCCTGTATACAGCCAGCCAAAACTTGATCATTTCATGTCCTTAAATCTGCATGCACCATTTTGATAAGCACTGGTAATAACATTTAGTATATCTAGGGTATCCAGCCAACTTGTCAAATCCATACAGATGCCATTTTGAGATAAGACACTTCTGAAATTTTGGTAAGAACTATAAAGTAAAGGACACAATGTTGGAGAAAATGCAATGGTGGTCTGTGCCTTGATTGTAAATGTGACAAAGTTGAAAAACAGGAAAAGGTGGCAATATAGGCACCAGTGCTCACAACGGAAAACCAAATTTTGCAAATGCGACACTTAATGCTTTAAACTCTCAATATGTTCTATCAGACCCATGAAAATGATGAAGGCAGAGCTGTACCTTCCCCATCATCTTTAGCACCATCTCCACCCCCATCCATTGCACTGTGACCATTGTTTCGGCGCTCCTGGAACCTGGTTGAGGAGTCACGTGACCAGGGACTAGACCCTTGATTGCCAGAATGGCGGTCCCCGCTGTGGTCATCATCATCTCTGCGGTAGGTCTTTGTGGGACTCTTGGGCTCAATGAACGACTGTGCTGCTTTGCGCGGAATTTTGGGGGCTGTGCACACCGAGTGTCTGAGGACAAAAAAAAAAAAATAATAATAATAATAATAAAAAAAATTTTTTTTTAAATTTTTTTAAAAAATCAAATTTACCTTCAATTTGTGGCCATGTCGATATATAAAATTCTATTCACTGAGTAAAAGTTATCAAGTTATTCTATTTTGCGTATATCTGTGAATTGTTTGAACTTATGCAGTGAAGGTATCATGTGTTATCAGGGAAAAAAAAAAAAAAATGACAACAAAAGATGAATACAAAAATGCAGTTTCTGGTAACTTTTTTTGATGTTGTTAAAATCACAAATCGTATAAATCTCTTCAAAATTACCGCTAATCTATCCTGCAAAATTGGACATCAATATCATTGAATCCATGGTTCTCTACAATGACTATGATTATGAACACAATGATACAAAAAGACATGTTGCAATATCAGTGTCAAAACTATAGAGGACTTACATGCAGCATTTCTTGAGACTTCCAGGACCACCAAACTTTGGCTTATCTCTGTGGAGACAACAGTGGGAAAAATAAGAAACAGTCACTCCGATGAAAGACAATATTTCTCACACGATCTTTTATTTTGGGTCAAACCACTTTAAGCTTATAATAGGAAAACAAAAGACTATCTGACAGTGAAAGTCAATAATTTTTGGACTCTCTTACATTACATTACCAGTAAGAAACTATACAACTGTATGCTGGATCTTTT
Source organism: Peronia verruculata (assembly GCA_038406235.1). NCBI lineage: Eukaryota > Metazoa > Mollusca > Gastropoda > Systellommatophora > Onchidiidae > Peronia > Peronia verruculata. The sequence goes on from JBCAUA010025410.1 coordinate 4,518, forward strand.
TTTTCAATTTCAAATATATTTTTTTCAGAAAAAATTAAACAACTTAAAACTTCTCCTGCATGGATAGTAAAAAAATGTGATGGCCGTGCACCCTCACAACACAGCTGGCATAAATGTCGGGAAAAAAATGAGAGAGAGAAAAATTTCTTACTTGCAGAAAATGCACACTCCACATTCTGGTGTTTTGCAGCCCTTACATTCCCGGCAGCGAATCTTCCTGCTCCACCCTTTCTTCTTCCTGACAATGCCCATCCTTCGTCCCCTCCTCAATGGCAGAATGTTGCTCTCCGACACTGTCAGACCATCCTCTGGTTCCACAGGTAAACTGCAGAAAAGGTTCACACAAAATACGTTGTTAATGAATCAGTAATGACATGCCATTCTGAGATAGCCAATCGCAGGTAGCAGAAAGGCATAATACAATGTAACCCACATGTTATTTTGTTTCTTTCTCTTTTTTTATTTTTTTCTTTTCTAAATATACCTTTATCTGTGGGTAATTTTCATGACTATCTGAGAATTTATGTTCAGAATTCACGTAAATCTTCCGGCACAATAGGCAAAGACAGTACCTTCAAATCAGATGTCACACTCAGGCTCTTTCAAAGTTTAAAACTGGTCCTACAGTATCGCAATACAGAGATGATCAGAGAGAATGCACACTGAAGATCTCAGAAATAGCAACTAAACATTTGTTTTGCTTTCTGCTCAAACACAAGCAAATACCAAAGCTTCAAATGGCCAAAAAGAAAATGAGGAATTTTGTACAGGGGATATAAGTTTTCTATCACAAAAATATTTCTCTCCCCTGTTGTGTTTTCTTTTACTTTTCATGCTACAGTGGTCTGCGCCTAAGAAACCCGTCGTCGGGAGACAAAAAAGCGGGTTCTTAGCCGGAAGGGTTCTTAGGCGAACTGAAAAGTTATGCAACCCATCTGACCACAGATTGTCTTCACAATTAGTTGATCATTACCATTAGTCAAAGATTTATCTATGCGAATAAGTACAGCCTTCATCCCTGTGTGTAATTAGATGTAGCAATTCCTGATCTTTTTAGCGTATAGTTACATCAATACTGCTCTGCGCTTAAACGCCATGTGATTTTCTCATAACGGTATCCATGTTGATTGCTATGCCACCCCGTGGAAAATCGCATGAGTGACTCAAGTGTTTACAGACCGACCAAAGGAGCAAAACAGCTGACCAGTCAGGAGGCTAAACTTACACCTCCAATCACAAGTGCTATCCCACGTGTTGTCAAACAAAGAAATGGTTACGAGTTAGTCAACAACGTGGCCTGATTATGCAGTCATACATCAACCATCACTTCCACTCCTTTGTCTACCTGTTCCCTCCACCTCCACCCCCTTGTTACTGCACATCTAGAGCTGCGTGTTTCTCTGAAGTGGACAGTATGATGTGGAATTACCTTATAAGTACTCGAGTGTCTTGGCCTGACACCAGGCTCTTAGACGGATTTTTTTATTTGGGAGCGCCCAGAGCGGGTTCTTATGGGGGTAAATTATAGAGGAAAAATTCCGTTTCACAGCAGAGGCGGGTTCATAGGCGGACCGGGCTCTTAGGCGGAGGGTTCTTAGGTGGAGACCACTGTACTGTCAATTTCTTTTGGGAAGAGTTATTCGCAGGTATATGCAACTTATTGTTTTGTGTATCTAGATAATTTTTATAGACTAGAACAGAGCCCACAGCCTTCATAGGAGATTTTTAAAAAAAAAAAATTGTTTAACTGACACTGCCCTGTAACTAAAGTGTGTTGCAAACATGTGGATCCCGATGTTGGTATTTTGGGTGATTACACTGAATGATACTCAAAGAAAATGATGTCGTGATTGGTGTTTTGAAGTGTCATTCTGTCGAATGTACAAATCAGACCAAACACTCAGTACTGCCCTGTGAGTAAAGTGTATTGCAAACGTGTGCATCCCGATGTTTTAATTTTGGGTGAATACACTGAATGTTACCTGAAGAAAATGATGTTGTGATTGGTGTTTTGAACGTGTCATTTTGTCAAATGTACAAATCAGCCCAAACACTCTCTACTATTCAGTTGTTTTCGCCTTTTAGGATAAAGTCAAAGTAAGCTTTTTTCAGCTTTGTGTATTTAAAAGCACAGATCATTGCGTGCCAAATTTCAAATGGATACATTCAGTAGTTCTTGAATCGTAAGCCTTTTATGGATTTTGTTCACAGATTTATAGTATAGATATCATCAGCCAGTTGGAGATATGAAAATTTCTTTTGACTGAAACACCCCTCATGTGTCCAATTTCAGACTCACCAGTTACTTCAAGTGCTTTTTGGACCTGAGAGAGGAGTCATCACCAAGGTGCTGGTTCATGACAATATGGTAAGCTTTTTCATGTCTTGAGTACCATAGGCTTATGATGGTGCTTTCTGTCCTTCATTCTTCCACATTGTACCCTCATTACACTTGAGTAGAAACATGCATACTATGGATAGACTGCTATTATTGTTGCTGGTCTCTTGCAACAGAAAGATTTATTCAGTCGTTATTTTTCATTTTCTGTCTTTATTTCTGTCTGACCCTGCATCTGTCGATTCAGAAATGATATTGCATGGATCAGATCACAAATTTGTTGTTATTACTTATGTTATTGAATCCTTTTAACTTTTATGAACTATTAAAAAATTCCAATAGATAATCTGCAGAAATTGCTCATTATTCATACAAAGAAACTGACTTACAAGTGAAAATCATGTTCCAGTATATTTCACAATGCCATTCAAATCATTCATACCTTTTTAAAAAAATCCTTTTTTTTTTTTTTTTCCTTTGCTTAATGTAATTCCACCAAGAATTTTCAACAGTAGGAGCAATTTTCCAGTTACATTGGCTGGTTTTACATCAGTAAATGCGAATATCAGGTCTAATTGCTCTGCTGAGTTTATGGAGACAGGCTAAGAGTCCACAGGCAGATCTAAAAACTCAGTCCCGCAGTTCAAGAAATAATTAAACAAGTTCTTCACAGAGCTAAATAGAATGACAATTTGACATGGACAGATAGAGGAGATCACTTTTTATGGTTAACTATGTGTCATTCCTTAATTCCAGCCTGATGTTTATCTATATTTGCTGTATTTTGTTTGTTGTTCTCTGACAGGTCATCACAGGGAACATCTCGGGCTCGGTCAATGTGGTAGAACTTTGCCCCACAGCGACATACAAGTGTAGTGTATGTGGAATTTGTTATTGTTTTTGTCGTTGTACTTGAATGGTCTGATTTATTTTGCCAGTGAATAAGAAAAGTTTTGTCTAGTAACTTAAGACTGGAGAGGAAATGGTTGGCATCATAACCTTAGAGGTGTCAAACATGCTGACCTGATCAAAGAGTTAATCATGTCAGGGATGTCAAATTTCCTACTTTAGTAGGATTTCCTACTTTTTGGCTGTCAGTAATTTCTCTGCTGGCCCCACATCCAGTATTATATACCATTAACGTACTGCAGTTTTATGTGTTGCTAAAGAATGTGCCAGGAACTTTTCCTACTTTTTCATGTTGACAGATTGACATCCCTGCATTGTGCTTTGCATTTTTTAATTCAACTTCCAAGTAATAAATAATGGAACAGAATTTTGTTTTGACTTTTTGACAAAACAGTTTGACATTTCTGTTCTAACTTTTGATGTCAATTAGTATCAGACTAGTCATATTTTTTAGTTACATATGTATACTATGTAGAAATCATTCATAGTAATTTCCTTTGTGTATTCTACAGAAAAAAGGATGCAGTTATAACTTTGGGAACAAGAGTCATTTGTTCCAGCATCTTATGGAAGATCATGAGATAACACAACAATGAAGTCAGCATTGGAATCAGACTACAAGAAACATGCTCAGATTTGGCACAATCCAAACTAGGAAGAAATATGAGTCTGGCAGCAGCATTAGAATCAATTATCTCAGGGAAGCCCTGTCCAGACTCTTTGAATTCTTGGCAGACATTTTTACCACCTTCTGATACTCATTAGATAATTGCCGCAGTCATTTTTAGATATTGTGGAAAAAAAAAGAAGAAGAAAATAAAAAGAAAGAAAAAGTTTTATTTCACCATGAAACACAGATGTGTTTTATTTCAGACATTGTAAGCTTTTATTAAAATAATTATTCATCACTGGAAACAACATTTTAAGGGCACTGTAGGGAATGACTGAAAGAAATCAGCGTGGCTTGAACCCAGTTTGGCTAAAAAGAAAATGGACAAGGTAGTCACTGTATGATCTGATGATATTTGATGGCATTATGTTCATTCTTTCTTGTGTTTACAAATGATACAAAAACTATTAAGTTAATGTAGATTTTCCTCAAATTTATTCATTAGTCTTATTATTGTTACTATTTGTTTTTTTTTTTTTGGGTGTTAATTTTAGTATTTAGACATGTGGGAATGTTTATTTATTTGTAGTTTAGAAAGGTAATCTTATAGTATAATTGTACAGTGAACTCTGGTTAAGAACTTGTTGCCTAAGAGCTCAGTCCCCCAAAGAGCCTGCTTCTGCTGCGAACTGGATTTTTTTTTTCACTATTTATATGTGTTTTTCATCCGCTCCAAGCGTTTATTCCGTCCATGTATGAACTAGCTCACAAGCTTCTTTGTATAACAACAAGTGGGGCAGCACCTAAGACCATTCACCTAAGAGCTCACTTTATTTTGTCTCCCAGTGATTAAGCTCTCACCAAGAAATCACTGTATTATGAACATAATTGAGAATACTTGCTGAATTTGAAGTAGAGCTGCACAATTTGCAGACTATGTCATGCCTTTCGGTCGCTGTTTTAATCCCTTCACCAGGCCAATTTTTTTTCAAAATTATTATATGACAGCCCTGTTTTCAGTTTTGTTAGTCACCCAGAACTAAAGTTTACTAACAGCTTACCAAGCAAATGATATATTTTGGTATAGCTATAGATTCTACTAGTCAAACATCTTTTCGGTGTAGCTCAAGCTGCTGTGATCGTATTCAAAGTCTCAGAAAAAACGTTATAATATACTGCATGGCATGTGTCATGGAGGTTATTCCTGTTGTTACTTCAGTGAAGAAGTGGTATATCAGAGCAACAAAACAGCAAAAGTGCCATGTGTCACATGCATTTTGTGTCATATATGTTGAAAAGGTTAATGGGGGTCATGACTATTACATACCATTAAATCAAACAACTTGTCTACTATTACATCCCTTTATCACCTGAAAAAATGTTATAATATGTGCATAGAGTGAAAAAAACAGGACTGAGAAATTAAGCCGAGACACCTGAGATATTGCTGTAAATATCCAGTTTTGTGAAGTTTATTAATAGTATCAGAGATGGATGCAGTTCTCCATTTATGCATTTTTTTTTCTCTTCTCTGTTCATCTGTAGTGTAAGTTAATGCATGTTTCAAAACTGCTGTAGACCAGTGAAATAATAATTAATGACCATCAGTGTTAATGAAATTGAAATGTTTATCGATATTGAGCCATGCAAGTTATGATTATTTTGTTAGTGTCATTTGTAATTTAAAGCATCACTTTTTAAAATTTTTGAAAGGTTGTGTTTGCACATTGTCACCGTATAGTTTTTTTTTTGTTTGTTTTTTGCCACAACTATATTGTAGAGTTCCAATTTAGAGAGTCCTTCAGATTCATTCCTTTGCAAGAATTTAGATTTGTTTCAACAGTGAAACCTCTTTCCTGAGGTTAGAGGTCTCATTTGGACTTTATTTTATTAAGGGCACATGATTGAATCTGAAACACATCATGTTTGTTGTTGGATACATACCTGTGAAATTCATAAAAGTATCAAAAACTATGTGCTGGAACACAAACATAGCATTTTCATCCTTGTTTTACAATATGTGTTCAAATCTTGTTGATTTTTCACTTTGCTTTCGTTCATGGGCCCACTTCAAAATTGTCACTTTACTGCGTTTGCTATGAGAGACTGATGTTTCTTTTCCAGTCGCTTATTTTTATATTCCATGCCATAACTGAGCTTATCAATTTCTCAAGGATACTCATATTTCAGGGATGTCAGACTTTTGACTTTCGTCAGAATTCCCACTTTGCTGGTCGTTGCCGACCTTCCTATTTTTGGCCACTAAACTGCCAACTGTGCTGAATCCACAATGCAGTCATGGTTTTATAGTTAGTTGCGATATAAATCCCGTAGGATAGCAGTGAAAATGTAAGTATGAAAGAGTTTTGCTCATGTTCAGAGGCAGTTTGAAGATCGCAGTTCATGGTGCTTCATTCCCCACACCGATCACCTCACATTCTAGTGGTCACATGAGAGTTGTTGATGGAAAATCAGCACATCAGAGTACTGACAACAATAAATAATGTGTGCATGATCTTAGAAAGACAGGTGTAAGAGGGCAGCTTTTCTGGATCTGAATCTAGAAAATAGACCTTGGTCTATTTACGCTTGATGGATATAATGAGGCACTTTTTTGTGAAGCCAGTTTGACATCCCTGTTATTTGTTGGTTTCTTTTCTTGGATGAATCTGAATGAACACACTGCCAGATAATTTTCACATTTTTTGTTTAAAATTCACACATCAAAATGAGAATCAAATCTAGAAAAGTGATGAACTACAGCATAATGTTCACATAGTTCACTCCATATGGATCATAGTATCCAAAGTACACATGGTTTTCTTGTTTCTTTTTTTAAAATAGAATCTTACCTGTATTTTATTGGTCCCACAGTTCAGATATCTGTTTGTTTATTCCACTATATAAAGTTTTGTATTCATGAATAAAAATAGAAATTTCAAAAATAAAACCATTGTTTTTTATAGTGATTGTTTTGTTTTTGTTTTTATTTGTGTATATTCTTATTTGTTTTCCAATGGAAGCACTTCTTTTCATTCAACTTGATGCCATGGATAAAGACACTCAATATCAGCATCTTGCTTGAATCATAGTGAGTGCCAGTCCAGATAGATTGTAGGATCACAATGCTGCTGATTCCATTATGCTTCCTGTTTGTTCTCTCAGCTTGCATACTCATTTCATTAAAATTATGACAGGTTTCCAAATCTCCTTTTAAATTATACTGATGAATTCAGATTGAAAAAAAAACTTTGCAAAACTGATCTTGCAAGGCACTGCACTAGGAAAAAGAAGATGAAGCAAACAAGGATAAATAAACAAAAACATAACATCAAAGAATAGAAGGGTCACCCTTTGGCCATCACAGGGAGATTAGCTGAAGACTAGGATAGATGGAAGAATATTATAAGTTTGTTATCAGTGGTGCCCTAATAAACCCAACATGGGAGATGAAATGAATGAAAATTATCTATAACATTTTGTTGCCCCAGAGCTTGTTTGAGTAAACCTTTATAAAAATAATAATAATAATAAAACCATAGTCGACCAGTTCCTGTCAAATCTTCCCTTTTATCTTACTGGGCTGTACCTCCGTACAAGCAACAAAGTGCATTAATTATAAGCCACTAAGAAATTTCTGAGTTGGAAAAGTAAAGTGGAAATGAAGACGAAATAAAAACTTTTTATATTAAAGATTGTCGCTCTATCACTCTCTTCATTTAATGAGGGGCAAGAGCAAAGATTTCGCAGAAATAATACGTCAACTGATTCTTGTCATGAAATATTTGCTACATTATATGTATAACTGAGTGCACAGTAGTTTGATATGTAGCATATCAATTGTCATGACCATCATTTAATATTCTGTGTACTTTATCAGATATTACTGATACACTGTACTAGTATAGTAATACATGCATTTAAAATTACTTGGACTTTAAATGAAAAGTGAGCCTGAATATTGTCAACACACTGCATCACACTGAAAATTGTCAACAGATTTATTCAATCATCAAGTTATTTATTACTTATTTTATTGTAAGTAAGTTTATAAAATAAACGAAAAGCATACTATATGTATTTTTTCATTTTATAAAATTACAATATAACTGTCAGACCGGTAACTAATAAAATAATTCAAGAAAAACAAATAACA
>JBCAUA010025421.1:0-10534 GCA_038406235.1 Peronia verruculata
AAAAAGGGGGAAGAAAAAAAAGGGCCCCTCTCCCTCCCCCCCCCCCCCCCCCCCCCCAAAGCTGCAAAACCAAACAGATCAGTTATGGTCACGTGGCGCCCTAGTCTACCTCCAGCCAGGTCGGAAAATGTAACATGTTTGAGAAACGTTTCAACTTCCTCTGGAAATTCCTTGTTTCTCCCGGTCACGTTTTTGTATTAAATTTTGTTCGGTATTCCCGTGCAGAGACCTAAGCAGAGATAAACTGGCTGGTGGCTATGAGCGCGGCCTGGCAGTCTAACAGGAACTGTCTGGCTCATTGGCCAGTCAGTGGTGAGTTAGCGCACACACACACACACACACAACGCTTACAGGACCCACAAAGGCAGGCGGTGCTTTAAGTCTTGTCAAGCTGCAGGTTTTCCTCTACACGTTTTTTGAAGATAACGTTTTCTGTAGTTAATATAAAAAAATATGTGCTGGCTTTCAGCCCTAAGTTTGGGGATATCTCGGGATAAAGTCAACCTTTAACTTGATCAGAAGAAGTTCACTGGTGACAGAAATTCAAAGTTGAAAAATTCGCCTCCCACACTGACATCATCTCCACATCTTGTACAGGCATTAGAAAAAAAAAAAAAAAAGAAAAGAAAATTGCCAGTAGCCTATTTAACCTGTGTAATGAACACAAGTGAACGCCGACATATATTTGCCATATCCAAGAAGGCTAGATGTCGGATACCTAGAACCAAAGAGCTTTGCTTTTTCCCAAACCCGTCGGCTGCTTTCAACTTTGACTGAAAGTGTTAGAAGGAAAGTTGTCTGATTTCTACTGTCGATTGGGCAAACTGGTGTGTTAGAACAGAGCTCGAGATCACAGAGGTGCAGAAAATGGGCAAAGTAAAGAGGAGACAGGCCGGACATGTACGTTTAAAAAACTGGACTATCAGCCCCTGAGAACTCCAATGGCCTTGCTTCGTCTTACTTTGCCTCTTGCCTAGCCTTACCTTCTCTTAATATGTTATCTAATCTTACTTTACTTTAACTTTACTCTATCTCCCCTTACTCTACTTTACTTTACACTACTTCACCTTACTCTACCTTACTTTACTTTACCTTACTTTATATTACCTTACTTTAGCTTACCTTACTTTTGCTTACCTTACTTTAACTTACCTTAACTTCTCCTGCTGTACTGTTCTTTGCCCTAACTTACTTTTGGTTACTTAACTTTACTTTACCTTACTTAACCCTACCTCCCTGTACCTTTCCATACCTTACCTTACCCTACTTTAATATAGCGTACTGTACCTCATCTTACTTTACCGTAACTTACCTTATCTCACCTTACTTTACCTGACAAACCTTGTCTTCTCCAACCTTGAGACCTTGACATGTTATTAGGACACCTCATGTTTGGTCTGTTCACTAATGGTGACACCTAGTTGTGCGACCCTCTTAAGAGATTCTCCCGGCCCTCGGCTGTGTTGTCTGTCCAGCATTCTTCTCCCCTCCCCCCCTCCTCCACCCCCCTCCTCCACCCCTCCCTCCGCTAACCGTCCTGTCCAGGGTCCCTTTTGGCCCGGTCTTAGCAAAGCCGCTAGATCTGAGGTGATATGTCTCTCTGACTGTCACCCTAACCTCTCACAGTGTGACTGTGCAGACTGAGCTCGCGTAACGGGGCCGTCCAACTGTCTGACTGAACTCAACCTGGGTGTAACAACAAACGTTTATCTATTTTCAGAGGAGAAATTTGTTTATTGGTTGGAGATTCCGCCTGACCAGGGTAAGGGATGACAATCCAAGAAGATATCTGTGAGACTTAAGAAAAGGATCAATAGGTGGAAGCAAATGACTGTTCTTGCCCAGGACAACACGGTGGCCTCAGAGTGTAACAAATACAGGTACATCTAGCATGGACAGCCCGAACAGCAGTGATAAAATAATTAGGTATTTCAAGAAAAATCACATGACCTAGGGAACATCGCTCACATGTGGCTTTGTTTACTTGATCTGCGCAAGGCAGACAAATCTTGACGAATGATGAGCTTTCAGACCTGTCACATCATATAAACAAAGCCATATGTCAGCGATGTTCCCCTAGGTCATGTGATGTTTCTTGAAATACCTAATTCACTTTCACACCCCTACACCGCTACCAGTTTTCAAATGATCAAAATGTGAGCGCTCTCTGATAAAGAAGATGGAATTTCTGTGAGTGTGTGCCTAATCAACGTAATTCAGCACGTCCAGAGAATTCACAACCCTTGATCTTGCACGTGCAGGCCAATATGGCCGCTGTCAGACAGGAAGTGATAACCTGTGACTGATTTATCTGTGGACACTCGCTCAGCTTCTCCCCGGTAAACAAATCAGTGTAGTGCAGAAACTCAATCCTTGCCTACCTGCTAGTCTGTAGACAACGAGACAAATAGACTGGATCAATTAGACGCCCTGTCTCGCCCTCTAGATGACCTTGTGTCTGAGTGTCAGATCTGGCGGGAGATAACAGCACAACAGTTCCACACTCAGGTTGTAGCTCTAGCTTCAAGGTCGTCAGACCTCTTAGCGGGAACATCTGACTTCTCATAAAAGATCAAACCGAGAAACGAAAAAAAAAACCCAAACAAAAACGAGGCCCAATTGAGAACAAAGAACCGGTAACAGCGTGAAATTGTTTTCAAAAATAGGCCAGGCGGCTGCTTTCGACATCAAAATATAAATTGAAAACATCAAACTATCGATTTATTTTCTCTTTCACCACACATGCACACACACACACACACATACACACACACACACACAGAGAGATCCGCCCTGATGATTGTAATCCTAGAGTAGAGATTATATTAAACAAGAAGAAGAAAGGAAAAGCACAGGCGACGTAAGCCGAAGGGAAGGAAAGGCTGGAAGGACGAGGTATCACAGAGGTCATGGTAGTGTCTGACACTTGAACAGTTTGTCCATCTGGTTTGAGCGGTGGGCCGTGGAAAAGGATGGAGGGGGCGAATGGGGAGGGGAGGTTGTTTGTTTGTGTTGGGGTTCAACGGCACGTCAACACGATAACGACTATATTGTGTTAAACAGGGTAAGGATATGTTTACACGTCAAGAAGAAAAAAAAGAAAGAGAGCGGGAAAGGGGCAAGGAACGTCGAAAAATGGCATTTCATGTCAGACATCCCAACAATGGCGGGCTTTCACTGCCTGCAGGTGGGAGCAGATAACCTAGTCATATATATACTCCCGAGTCCCGTGGGGGAGAAGGTGGGATTGGAACTGGACATCTGAACTTCTGTTGCGACTGAGAATTGAACCAACCATTGCTAGCCGGATGTCAGAGAGAAACTACATTGGTTTACAAATATTCTCTGTTAGTTGGGATGGTTTTCTTGCAAGGGAGGTAATCAGCCTAGAGTGGGGGGTGGGATGTACAAAATGAGTTCTGTGGCTGTCAGACCAGACTTTGTGACTGCAATGGCCGGCCAGTAGGGCAGTAACTGAAATCTAACTGAGCGTCTACCTCCCATGTATGCACCGACGTCTGCCTCTTTTGCTCTGGTTCTGTTGGAATTGCACAGAGTTGTCTCTCTTATCTTTGGCATACCAAGGGTTAAAGAACAAATAAAACAAAACAAAAAAGTCCACAGCTTCAGTTCACGTCATTGAGTTCACTCTTATTATCAAACTGCAGACTTTGCCATAAAATGTCTGTCTTGTTGTGCTGTGCACTTTTAAACCCAAACGTTTCTTCCCGACATCTCTAGGTCAGGTCAGAGACATTGTCCACAGCCAGAGACTGGATCTCCCTACATCCTCCTGTTGTAGTGCCCTACTACAGAGAGGCTCACAATCTGCTCATCATATCTTATGTCGACTTTTTTTTCTTCTTCAGTTGAGGATGTAGGGATTATCTAGTGATGACCACATACACCCTGCCTGGTATGGTATAAAATAGGTCACTGTTTGGTCTGAACGCGGCCTGTTTTATCTCCTGAAGTGCTGATGGTTATAATTAAAACCACAATAAGCTCATGTGGTTGAATCTTTTCTAATGTTCCTCCCGCTTTCTTTAGATTCATGTCTATTGTCTTGTTTGGGTTTCCTGACATTTTAAGGACAGGAGAGTAGTGTACTGGTGTAACTTTGAACTATCTGTCTACGTACCTAATTGCATATCTTAATCTGTTGTCTTTCATAGATCGTTTTGCAAAATGCAGGACCTTCTTCTTTGCCAAATGGTGTCCCGGGGGGGGGGGGGGGATCTTAATGGTCATTCTCCATCGTTGTCGTCGGCATCCACATGGTGTAGCACTAGATTTGGAGATGGCATCGTGGATAAGGAGCCCCACCCTAGAGTGGCAGTTTCGCGAACAGTTGTTGCAGATAAATGAGGTTGACACTGCCACAGAGGCTGTCCTTGCCTTTCTCCTCTCCTTCTTGTGTGCGAGCTGGTTGTTTCTGGTGGTCTCTGCCCGCTTCACTCCCTCACTGACAGTGGCTCTCCAGAACTGACGGTTGTCGGCAGAGCATTCCCAGGTGTTGGGGGTCAATGTCCGCTACCTTCATGTCCCGCTTACAGACGTCCTTGAACCGGAGCTGCAGACTTCCTGTGGTGCGAGAGCCCTGGCACAGCTCCCCATATAGCATGTCCTTTGGGATGTGCCTGTCCTCCATGCAGCATACATGGCCTAGCCGCTTTAGGAATTTCTGGCTGAGGAGTGCGAATACGACACTGGAGAATACTCTCCGATGAGCTACGAGCCTGGGCGGGGGCATATGGGGAACCTGGGCTGCCCAGACGTCAAGTTCCCCTCGTAGCCTTGCTGGTAGGGTCCACAGGAAAGGATGAACCAATACAGTTTGGTACCAGAGCAGCAGGAGTTGTCAGAAGGTAGAGAAGAAAGCCGACCAATCGCCTAAGGGGCTCCACTCCGGATTTTCTTTTAGGCTTTACTCCCTTAGCCTTTGTCTTTCCCAAGACACCCACAAGGCAGTAGGGCTATTTATCCATAGCTAAGAGTTCTGCGACAGGCTAGTATATGGCTACAGTATACCAGTAGTACACATAGTTTGACTTAGTGTGCACCAATTAGTCAGCATTCAATGCGGAGCCAGTCAGTGGTTAAATCGCAGCATTTGAGCAATTCAAGGCAAAGTTCTAAACTGGCAATGAGTAAGTTGCAACTACCGGGTGAATGACGTCTGCTTCTTCTATGGACACTTCAAACTTCCTCTCAACTTTTTTTCTATGGACATTTCAAACATCTCTCCTTAACTTCAACAAGACCTTGATGCAGACAGGCTGTACTGACCAAAGGCACAGAGGTCTGTGTGAGGCTGCCTACAATAAAGGTCGGACAAAAATAAATACTTTCTCTCTATGATACAAATTCCGTAAGTTTTCAATATTTTCTTAGACCATCACCCACACAGGAACTGGTGCCCAGGGCTGGAGAGAAAGTTCCGGAAAACCGGGTCAAGGGGAGCGGGAAATGATGTTTTCCTATTCTAGTCACTATTTGTTAACATTGTCAAAAAGTTAATGCTGATGTCAGGAGGTCGAGGTATAGCTCAGCCTTGGCTACAAGAACAGAAATAACGGCAGTCTATCTGTCTGTCTGTCAGTCTGTCTGTCTGTCAGTCTGTCTCTGTCTGTCTGTCTGTCTGTCTGTCTGTCTGTCTATGTGGGCATGTTCGTACTATGTATGACTGTGTGCAAATATGTATGTCTATGTGTGTAAGCGCACGTATTATTCAGATAGATTTAGTTGACGCTGTGACCTCTGATCGCGCAGTTCCCATCCCGATGTATATAGGCAGTTTTTCCCCGCTCCCCAAGATTACATCGCCCGTACCCACAGTGAGCTCCCCTTGCCCTCATTTCACTTTCAAATTGTATTATCTCTAGGTTGATCTTTTTTTTTTTTTTTTGGCATGAATTTTCTTCCCTTTGATTCCACCGATCCTCCTTTTTTGTCTACCTTTCTCTTCCCTCCTTCTTTCTAGTATTTTTTTCTCTCATTCACTCGCTCTGCTTATTCTTCTTCTTCTCACCCAGAAGATAATCCATCCATCCATCCATCCACCCATCTATCTATCCATCCATCCATCCATTCATCCATTCATCCATCCAGTGATCCATCCATCCATTCTTTCACATTCTATTACTTTTTATGCTCGTTTTTTCCCATTTTTTCTGTGACTGAGATATAGACATACAGAGAGAGAGAGAGAGAGAGAGAGAGAGAGAGAGAAGAAGAAGAAGAAGGACAAGACAGAGAGAGAGAAAGGAGGGGGGGGCTGGCAGTTGGCCAGTGGGTTTAGGGCCATGATTAGTGGAGACATCAATGTTACAATGCCGCCTTTCTTCCAATAGTTGGGAGTGGATAGATGGATGGGTGGATGGATGGATGGATGGATGATCTGCTCGATGCGAAGATGAAGAAGAAGCGGGTGACCAGGGCCAGGAGAGGGTGAGGGATGGACAGAATGACAGAACAGATGGCTGATTCACACTTTTGACATTTTCCTGCTGTTGAGAGCGTAATTAATGTGTAAGAAAGAAGTGCTGGGGATGAGGGGGTGGGAATTCTAGAGGAGACAGACAGACAAACAACAACTAGAGATTGTGTGAGAGAGAGAGAGAGAGAGAGAGAAACACATTATGTCATCGTCAGAAAGAGAGAAAGAAGAAAAAGTATAAATAAACATCATGAACGAGCCATACATGGGTAGCTTTTATTGAGGGAAAGTGAGAGTGAGAGAGAGAGAGTGAGAGAGAGAGAGCGAGGAAGAGAAGGATATCAAAGATAGAGATGGAACGAAAGGAGGAGGGATGAAATGTAATATAATTTTCTTTCCTAATTCTGTCCTGGAGAGATGTGAAATTCTAGGTCGGCTGATTTTTTTTTTTTTTTTGGTACAGGAGTGAGACGGCTACCAGTTCCTCCGGACATACAATAACGGATCCATCACTACAACCAAACCAACAACAACAATAACAATAACAACAACAACGACCTCACCAACTAACTGTTGCAGGAATGTTGTCACTGTCCGATTCCCCTCATACCATTTATCTGACTGAATCGCATTTAGGTTTGTCAAAATCTATGTTGGATTTTCCTCACAGATTTTATTTTCATGTTCAAAGTTTCCAAGTTTTGATATGTAGCTGTAAGTCACTGATACTCTCTGCTCGATACAGGATAGTCTCTCTCTCTCTCTCTCTCTCCCGTCTCTAATCTCTCTCCTTTTCTTTGTCTCATGAATGCTCTCTCTTTCTGCCCTTTCTCTTCCTCTGGATCGGTCTCTGGTCCCTACTTCCTCCTTCATGCCCCCCGCCTCTCTTTCTCTTCCATATTTATCTCTCCATTTCCACTCTCTCTCTCTCTCTCTCTCTCTCTCTCTTCTCTCTCTCCCTTTTGCTCCAATGAATTCTCTCTTCTTCTCTTTCTCCCCCATCTCTCCCTAATCTCCCTCTCTATCTCTCATGGACTCACTCCTCTCTCTTCCTCTCTCTCTTTCTCTCTGCCCTCCTCTCTACTATATTCCTTTAACCCTTTGTCTTTCACTCCGACACCGCACACCCGGACCTCAGTGGTTCACCTGCTGTCGTAAAGAGATCTGGGTGGCCACGCCTACAATGAGCTGACCTCTATAGCCAGAGATTTGTAGTCCAGTGAGAAATCGCAGAGATTGTCTATCTCCATCCATGTGTCCCATACAACTATCATCGGTGGCATTTCAAACGTGTCGTAATGGTTTCATTCTTGAGTTTTCATCTTAGCAGTAAGGACTGATCTTTGTTATGTTGATGAACGTTCTTCCTATTTTTTTTTCCTAACTATGTGACGAGAACACATATGATAAGTATTGCATATTGTGGGCGGACCCACACCTGTATATACTCACTGTTTCATTTCATTATTTTATTATTTATGTTTTTTCTTAGCTCGATGATCAAAAGATAAAAGGACACCTTTTATATTTCCGTAATGCTCATCCCAAAGGTTACAATATATTTTCTGACATAAAACTGCGACATTACTGATTCATGAGGGAAATATTTACACTCTACAAATCGCTGGTCGGCCATGTTGATTACTACAGATGTTAGACACGCTTGATTGGTCACGGGTTTGCTGAGTGCCAACATTGACTGTAAGATCAAAGACAATAATCGACAGTTGTGTGTTCGTCTGTGTGTTTGCTTGTTTGTTGTCTGTCTGTTTATCTGTTTGTTTGGATCTCCAAACTTTCGAGAATTTGTGCAAAAGAAAAGATTAAAATTGCAGGCCTGGTACCGCCTACAGTTTGCCAGCGCTGCGATCGTTTCACCACAGCGATGAGTTCTCTGCCTGAGCAGTCTCTGAGCCTTAGGAATAACAGAAAGTCAGGTTGTCCTTTCGTCCGTGGGAGTAGATATGTGTGAGGGTCAATGTGTATGTGAGTGGATATGTGTGGGTTGATGTGTGTGGGTGGATATGTGTAGTACGATTGTGTGAGTGGATGTATGTAAGTGTGGATTGTGCTCGTGGATATGTGTGTGTATGGGCGTTGGCAGTTATATTTATGCATGGATGGACGGTGAATCGGTGTGTGCCTGAATATGCGGATGTGTCTGTGTACGGTACATAAATATATCATCTTCTTTATTCTTCCTAGTCTGAGAATGTATTATTTCACCATGTTATAAGCGAGGCTCGTGGCACAGTTTCTTGTAGTCAAGTAAAATCTTTTATCTGTTTTCATATTCGCACAGGCAGGCCTGATCAAAGCCTAGATAGAAATTAGCAGATCCGACTCCTGGTCACTATAACGATACCGTCCACCCTTCACCTGGTATATAGAAATTACTTGTGTCCTTTCTCCCACTGTTTGTTTGCTAAGGTCACCGACACAGTGACACAATCTTAGCCAGGCCATCACTGGGCAGCGACACAGTGGAAAATATTTAGATCTGTTATCTTTTCTTTGGCCTGGCGATAGCAGTGATAAGCAGTCACGTGGCGGATGGACAAAGTCGAAGGGTGATAGGATTTGGGACAGATCTATTACCACTAATATCGATCTGAGAACATTTCAGCTCCGGATCCAATCACTCCCTCAAGCTGGGACAAAAGGCAACACAGATATGAAAACTAGGCCAAAGGTCAGGCGGTGTAATGAAGGGCCTCTGAAATTACCGACGTTTGGAATCGGGTATTTTCCAAGGGTAATTGTTAAGCAGTGCCCTATTACAGAGATCTGACGGTTGAAATCTTCGGACTACGACTGACATTTTCATCTTTTCTCTCTCTCGTTTATTTCCTAAGATAATTGTTCGTGTTTCGCTGCCCCTCTAATCTCAGGCCAAATATGGACATGGCCTTCCACACAGTACAAAAAAAAAAAAAAAAGAGTGGGGAGAAAAAATGGTGCATCATTACCTTAGAATTGGTTCAAATTCGGAACGTTGAGAGGATTGAAGGTTCAGAGCTGTGACAGGGAGACCTGATATGGGGATTGTTCCAATGAGATTCGCCTACCTCAAACTGAAGGTGTCTGAATCTTTGGCCAAGTCGGCCGTTCCTGCCTGTATGGACATTTTATTCTGACATGCGCACTGTAGCAGTAGATCTTTTGTCCATTGCTGTCGTTTATTCCTAGTTCACTGACCTCAGTGGTAAAGGGCGGGAGATGAGGGGTGGGGAGTGGAGGTGGGAGGAGGAAGACATCAAATAATCTTCTCAAACTTAAACAATGAGAACAATTTAGTTATTTAATCTCTCACCTCACCATACAGTGACGAACATAATCCAACAGTGTGATCACCGTACATTGTAGAGATGGCTGACGGCTTGCAGTGTTTGCTGCAGTCAGATCATGCCAGTGCCAGGTCGGAGATAAGGAAAACAAGAAACGCCCGAGGTCAAGAAGAAAATCATCAAGTTTTAAAGGACGAGAGTCAAGTTTTGAGGAAACTGGATATCTTTTTTTATACAATTTATTTGTTGTTGTCCTTGTCGTTGCTGTTGCTGCTGTTGTTGTTGTTGTTGTTTTGGTTGTTGATGTTGTTGTTGTTGTTGTTGTTTAATTTTATCCTTTATGACTTGTTTTTATTTGTATTTTAATCGTTTGTGTATAACAGTAAACGAAATTTCTACTTCTAATTTATATTCCAACATGTGGCATAGCCTTTGACCCTGATCCTTTTGTGGTCCCAACAATACAGTTGTCCCTTACGGGTGCTAGCTGAGAGTGGTTTTCTTACACTGTAAGGCTAGGTAAACCAGCCATTAGCCCAATACACATCTCTAGCTTCGCTTTGGGCCATGCATGTACGAACGCTTTCTGGTCCAAAAACTCCTGGTACGAGACAAATTTCCTGAGGTAAGTAATACCAGAACTTTCTGAGCAGCAGATGCAAAATCTCTCCCAGACAACATTGGTTTAAATCTTCAGTTGCACATCCTTCATTGAAAAGTAGTTGTTCCTTTTGAGAAATCAAAAAAGACCCCCCCCCCCCCCACTTTCTTCCTGTTCCATTGTCCCACGTTAACATGAGAAACTATA
>JBCAUA010025432.1:0-12529 GCA_038406235.1 Peronia verruculata
AAAAAAGGTGGGTGACGGACATCGGGAGTCATGACCCTGGTGTGGCCGGGGTTCTAGAGGATGTCAGGAAGTTAAAGACCGAAACATCTGATGAAAGAACCCACAGATCGTCCCCTGTCTCGCTCCACCTGAGGAGTTTTCCTACCACTTAGCTCTCTATATCATGAAATAAATAATAAGGAAAATACATGCTTGCATCCCATGTCACAAAAAGTGAAGTATGTCGGGCTCTCTATGTCCTGAAACCTAGAACAATATATAAACCTGGGTCCCCTAAGTCAGAAAACATAAAGGAACAAATATTGTGCTCTCTAAAATGTTATAAAATATAATATATCCTGGTCCCATTTCTTGACAAAGGTGGAGAAACATATATTGGGGTTCTATATCATGAAATGTGATAAATATACATCTGGGCATCCTATGTCATGATAAATCGAAAAATAGATATGGCTTCCCAAGTCAGGAAAAGAAGTTTAGAAATGTCTGGTGCCTACACGTCCGCCAATTCACTTTGTAAAAAATTAGAGAACCCATTAATTTCCTGTATCTTACAAATGGATACATATGATACATTCCTGATAATTTGTGGGATGACTCAGCATGCGGTGTGGATGATATGGATAGAAAGAAAAAAAAATACAATCTTTACTTTCAGATATAAACGTCAGGGTTACCTATGTAAGGTGTTTAGAATGGATTCCCTATGTACACAAGTAGGGTTATAAATATATATGTATAATGGCAAATGTTATTTCATTTCTATATTATTATTATTATTATTATTATTATTATTGCAGCAATGCCTGTTTTACAACAAATAACAATTTAAAAAAGTTCACCTGTTTACAAATCAGTTTTATTGTCCTCCTAAAATTTTAGTTTTAGGTTAAGATCAAGCTAGTTTCTTTGGCCCTCAGTGCTTTGAACACTTGTCTTTTCTTGAGAATAATCTGCATTCTGGGGAGTAATCTTTTCCTGCTGTGGTTAGTTTTATGTATAGAAAGACAGACAGAAAGATATCGACAGACAGACAGATAGGCAGGATAGCAGGAAGGCAAGTAGACCAACAGGAAACAGACAGATGGATAGACAGACAGGGAGGCAAGAAAGCAGGTGGGCAAGTAGGCAAACACAGAGACAGACAAATAGACAGATTGATAGACACTTCTTTCACTGCTCCAATGAATTTAGGATACAAAATGCAAAAGTACATGTAGACTGGTTACTGTTAGGCCTCAACATGGAATTTTTAAAATATACTCTGATTATGGTATTTTGTGAATGTAACTGGATACAAAAAAAAAATTTTAAAAATGAATCACAGAGTAATATGTAAGTTCTTCTTCATTGGTCCATTCTTCATCCCATTCTTTTATTGTTTGGTAAGGTTTCTATAATAACATTGAAAGTGTCACTACAAAGTACCAGTATTGGAGAACCACTGACTATAACGTTATTTCATGTTCAAAAAGTCAATGAGAGATGAGGCGTAATGGCAATGCACGATGACTTTATTTGTCACTTACATTTTTTAAATGTAATTCAAGTGAATATAATGCATGAATGTTGGAGCAGATAGATCCTTTTAACACTTCTATAGTTAAACAAACAGCTTTTTTGTCCTTTGTTGACCGGCCCATTCTCAAGAGTTTTCTGCCATACAAGACTAAATGCTTCATTGACTTGCAAGTGTTGCAAATGAATT
This sequence comes from Peronia verruculata, assembly GCA_038406235.1. Lineage (NCBI taxonomy): Eukaryota > Metazoa > Mollusca > Gastropoda > Systellommatophora > Onchidiidae > Peronia > Peronia verruculata. The sequence goes on from JBCAUA010025432.1 coordinate 1,709, forward strand.
TCAATTTTATTACCTTGATCTAGACTTTTCATTTGAGATCTTTCAGATCAGCTTCTCATTTCTCACACACTCAAGTGTGTGGTATTTTCCTTTCATTCACTTCTTCTTCTTCTTTGGCTTGACTTCGCGAACGAAGATTTATGAAGGGCGATGTCCACGTTGTCTGCATTTACTACTTCACAATGAAATTACGAACATAACAAAAATATGTTTCTCAAGAAAGTATTTATTCAGTTCATACCACATGATAACAATACCTTCAAAACACATGATTCACACTTGCATGCTATTTTCTTTTGCAAAAAAAAAAAAAATGAGAATGTCCTATTGAGACAGGTCTATCATGGGATATATAGATCTAGTGCATACACATATGCGTTTAATGAACCAATTTTACCATCAGCCAATTCTATTTCAAGTATGATCTGCAAATAAAAAAAAATAATAACAAAGAGGTAAATAAATTTGAAAAAATTAATATTTTGAAAAATTAAGCATGCTTCAAATAAACAGTGGCCAACTGATATTTCCCATTTTTTTTCCAATGATTCTTTCATAAATTTATCGAGAAAAGAGAAGTAGCCGACATGTAAATTTGGCCAGATGTCTAGTAAGCATGACTCATTATCAAAGCACAGCAAAAAAAAATGTCACTTGAACTGCTGGACCCAGATCTGACTGAGCTGCGTCAATTTCCATTCTACCCTACGATTACAGATGGTGGAAAACAAAGGACATGATAAACATGCTGCCCATTCTGCTAAAATAAAAACATGAAAAAACAAAACTCCAAAAAAATTCATCAATGAAATGTAACTTTAATTTGATAAATCCAAAGACAAAAATTGAATGCACATTACAGAGATAGCCTTTGCGTGTTATCAGTTGATCCTTGACAATGTATGTGTGTTTTATTTTAAATGTTTCTTTTTTTTTTTCCTTATTTTTTCATCTTCTGTGTCCTTTCCTAATCTGTTCTATACATGTACAAGCCAGTATTCTCAGACAGATCTAAACTTTATTGTTTTCTGTACAATTCTCAAATGACATTGTTTGGTTAGATTTCCATTTCAGATTGTGGTTGATACATGAAGAATGGTAATGAATATGGCCTTGAATAGGCTTTCTCTCTCTCTCTTTTTTTTTTTTTCTTGTGGTCTTTTTGTATGTTATGCTCCCTGTAATAATGACTAAGTTCACCTCATGCTTTGTGTTCCTTTACTGTCTTCCAAATGGTACTGGAATGCAAAAAAAGAGTTGTCCAACATCTGTGTAACAGCACTGATACCAAAACAAAAAACAGGGAATGTTTGTTCGTTCATCATGTGGTTTAATGGCACATCAGTATGAATACAGTTAGATGTTTACTACACCTAGCAATGTGGAATACTTTTACAAGTTTAAAGGTATATTTAAGGACACAAACATAAATCTGAATATCACAAACTGAAAGGGAACGCTATTAAAAAAAAAAGATATATAGAACCAAAATGCAAGTTTCCTAAAAATCAAAATGTGATCGCTTGGTACCAATTACCTTGCCACTCCTCATGTAGAGCTGTAATGATCCATGTGACCCAAAACATATCTTAATGGAAAAAAATTGATTATCCTACATGATCTGCTTGCAAGACATGCATAACAACAACACAATTCAAAGTTCACAACTTGTATGTATAAAATAAATGAATTAGTCAATTAGTAACACTGACACTCAACGTCATCACTGGGCATTGAATGTGAAATTGCTGGCCGGGTATGGATTACACAAATATCAAGTTCATACTTGTACAACTTTATGGCACTAGTTCTGTGCATATAGAGAGAGCACTTACATTTACTGTATATAAATGATATGGAATTTGCTATTGTCCTTCATGAAAGGCATTGCCACTTGCTGAATATGGAACATCTATTAGAGGAACGAATCAGAGTTCTATTATACAAACATGTACATGCATCAGGTACATGACATGGCAATGACAAAATTAAGATATAACATTATGTTATATGTATAAATGTTTTGGGATGGAATGCAAAACTCATTTGGAGTGAACACAAGTAACTGATAATTCATAACAAGGTCACATAATGGAAAAAAATATCATGATGCCACAATGAACAGACATAGGCATGATCATGAATGGCTGGACAGCAAGCCTGTAAGTGGTGGCAATCTTGATGTGTGTAGATATGTAGGCCTATAACATCTATTTCTAGCAACCACTGAAATGAAAGGCAGATTTAATAAAAAGGTTTTCTTGAGAATATATAGGATTTTACTCACCATAAAATCAAAGGGTTAACTGTGAGCATAAATTCATGGCTCTTTGCATAAAGGAGTTGTAACCAATTTTTATTTTGTTTGGACTAACATAATGCACTCACTTTTCCCTTTTCACTGACACAAGTAACTCTATGAAACAGAATACTAAGAGAGAATACGTGCGTGCCTTGCTGAGCAACACATCACATGCCCTGATAATTCTAAAATGCCTCTGATCCCAGATCTTTCCTGAGTATTCTCATTCTTTAAGCTATGTAAAGTCATTTTTCACTACAAATTCTAAGACCAGACCTTTTTTCTTTTCTTTTTTTTTTTTTTTTATTACTACTACCTTTATCGGTTGTAAAATATAATTGTCATATCTAGTCCATTCAAGATATATCACCTGCCCCCCCCCCAAAAAAAAGTAAAAATTTAATGGTTTGTGATAGGTTGTAAGAAGGGTACTTGGGGTGAGTCATTTGATAAAAAAAAAAAAATGGTGCATAGCAACCAGCTCAGGCAGAACACATAGTTTACTTATGTATAACTGAAGGAGGCATAAATGCAAAGGCAGTTTCCTGTCTGCTAATATCCAATGCTATTTCTCTGAGATAAACACAAGAAAACAGACTGACAAAGCTAGAGTGAGGTATTGTTCTGTTCCTATACCAATTTGTTTGCTAACAATATCCTCATTGTGGTATACATGGTCAAGACAGACAGGAATGCCCTCTTTGTTTGTTTGTTTGTGTTAGCGTTTAATAGTACATCGTTACGATGATGGCTGTTATGGGCCAAACACAGCAAGATACATTGACACGTCAAGAAGAACTGAGGATAGAGAGTGGGACAGAAGACAGGAGCAAGGAGAGAGAGAGGAACATCGAGGATGGCATTCAATGAGTGACATTCCACTGATAGTAGGCTTTCACCATCTGCAGGTAGAAACAAAGAACCTACTTATATACCTCAGGCCCCACGGGGAAGAATGCCCTGTAACCAACTTACACTGAACATATGGTAACCATAATGACTAGGAAACTGTTGACTAGAACGCTATAGCACTGTAACATTTGGTCCCCTTTCTTTTGATGCGTGCGGCTCTGAGAAAACCCATCATATAATGAAAACTTCAATTTTGAGACTAACTGCAAACAGTTAGTTAAAAGCTGACATCTGCTATTTCTAAGCATTTTCAAACTTATTCGGGTGCAAAAAAGACATTTCCTAAGTCTACATGTATTTCCAAAATGTGGCATTAAATGAATGATACTTGTGAGAAAATTGCTACCAAAATTCTCTTGTCATTTGAAAATTTAGTATTCACCACAAATGCTATATAGAGACTTAAAAAACAATTCTAAAAATTGTTTACAAAATTCTTTCAATCACAGCCCAGTAGATCTTTCTTGATAAGTTTTATTCTGAAATAATTCCATAGGATTTCATATCTTGGTATAATCTTATACATGTACTTATATAGGATAGCAAAAAAAGGGGTGATTTGCAAAACTTTATGACTCCTGGTGCCGAATATTGCTGTAAAATAAAAAATATAAAAGACAGAGTTGCAAAAATCACCAGTATATGTTGAAAATAATGTTCAGATTATACTTAATTTGTAGGCTGTATTTATTCTTAAACGGCTGGTAATAAAAATCTTCATCCGAAGTAAATTTGCATTTCTATGATGAGTAACAAAAAGTGAGATAATTGAAGCTTCACAATCACCATCATCGTCAACTCTATGCACACCTCAGACAACTGATGACCTACATAGTAAACAGAATGAGCCAGGATAATCCTTAAATAGGACACACTAGACTCAAAGATTAGTTGCTTCGATGACTCTTCAGGTAGCTCCTTCAGAGTTTGCCTGTCGAAGTTGTCGTGAGAAGGCACATGGATAGCAAAGACTCGCTCTGAGCCATTATTATAGGCCAGGCCAGGCGGGGTCTCCGCCTTCTAATGGCCAGCCCCGATTTCCACCTTCACGCGGTAGCAACTATGTCACCGTCTGTTAATTGCCTGCCCCGAATTATCTTCCCAGGGTTCAGGGCTTGGTCTTTCAACCTTCTGGATGGAGGTTATCTTGACCTTTTCCCTAACAATACACACTTGAGAGGGCCGGTCTGCGTGTCTCTTTTCATTCTTGTGTGCGACAGGATATGCTCTTAATATCCTGTTTAGCTGACGGAAATGGGTCGCCCTTGGAGTTGTTCCACAGGTCCCCCATCTCAGTAGGATTCGTGATGAGTACCTGTCCTAGCACTTTCCCGACGGGGGGCAGTTGCTGTCACGGCAGGTCGGGCTGCAGACGCTAGGCCACCTGGCATGGTGTGGCAGGGAGAGAGACGGTGTGGGCCGAAGCTTTGTGTGTGAAGCCCAGTGTACAGGACTGCCCCTGCCTCCATGGCCCTAGGGATTAGGAAAAGCTGAGGTAAACCCCCCAATCATGAAGTCACACAACAAGATGAAGGTATGCGAGGCTGCACAACCCAAACATATGGGTTGTACGGGTAGTGGCAGTTAACCAGGCTTCCCTAAACAAATGGGTTACTGGTGTCTACAAGTGAATGTGGAACGAATGGGAGAGTGAGCTCAGGGGGCTCCACTGGTATCCGACACAAGAATCAGGCAAAAATTAAGGGGGGCCCAGGAGTGGGGGCATTCCCTGGTGAACTTCTTGTTCTCCAGCTAAACATCTGTGGGGTCCGGCCCAACTCACAAGAACTTACAAGGCTTCTCTGGGACAGGAAAATCCATGTGGTGCTCCTTCTGGAGATGCTGCTGGGGAGGAGCGAGCTCCCTTACATCTCAGGCTATCCCTACCCCACCTGCCACTGTGACCGATGCCGGGGCTTAGCAAACCTGGTCAGGCGAGATATCACGGCAGTCCTTGCAGATACTTCCTGCCAGGAAGTGGACATACTGACTGTCAAGGTGTGGTGCGGGGGGCATTGCTTCACCCTAAGTAATGTGTACTTCTCATCAGGTAGCGACCCACAGCAACATCTGGACAGTTTGCTGCGTGACGGACGTTTTGTGCTGGGTGGAGACCTTAACGCCCGCTGCGTGGCTATGGGGTACCCCGAGTTCGAGACGAACCAGTGTGGAAGATACACTGTACATTGAGGACTTGCTCCAGACTACGACATTGGTCCGGCTTCAAAATGCATGCTCGCCCCCCACTCTCCTTCACAGAGGATATGGAGGGATGAGCTGCCCAGACCAGACGCTAGTCTCGGCGGATCTGGTGCTGGCGGTCACTTTCCAGGTGCTCAGTGATATCGGAAGTGACCATTTGCCGATGCTGATCTGTATCCAGCTGCCTCCCCAGAAGAGAGTCAAGAAACGGGGACATTGGAACTACCGGACTGGGATCTCTTCCGGGCCACTCTTGACCGTGAGCTGGGCCTAAGAGACTTCCAGAACATGGATGTGGAAGACGCCTGTGTTGCCATGACCAAAGCCATGCTCCGGGTGGCGCACATGAGCATTCCACGGGGCCACAGCAGGACAGGTTACCGGTCTTATTGGACCAGAGAGCTGGCATCTCTGGTCAATCAAAAGGAGGAGAGTTTGGCGCATAGCACATCGTAGCATGGCAAACAAGAGGCGGTACAACATGGTCACTGCCAAAGTGAAGTTCCTGTCCAAGAAGAATATGCGGAAGAGTTGGGAGTCCCTGCACAAAAACCTTAACGTCCATGATAGGGGAGGTAGTGCATGGTCGCTCCTCCGCCGCTTGAACAGTTCTCACAACCTCGCTGCCCTGGAGCCGATACGCTCAGCAGGTGGCCTCGCCGCAACGAACTTGGCACGAGCTGAATCGCTCAATAAGTTCTACACCAAGATTTGCAAAGCTGACAAGCGCACTCACCTGGACAAGGGGCTCTTTAGGGTACGGCGGGAGGAGGAGCAAAAATAGAATGTGGCAACGGAGAGATGTGAGGCGATGTTCACCATCGCAGAGCTCTGCCAGGCCATCAGAGGTTGTAAAATAAAGAAGACACCTGGAGATGACAACACTGGTAATGAGCTAATCTAACAGTTGTCTCCATTGGGCAAAAGCAAGCTGCTGCAACTCGTCAACAAGACTTGGGAGGAGGGGTGGCTCCCAATCAGTTGGAGAAAGGCCACAATCGTCCCTATCCTGAAGAGTGAGAAAACCCGACAGAGGCTGCAAGCTACCGGCCGATTTCTCTCATCTCCAACCTTTGCAAAGTTGCCGAGAGAATGGTAAACCGGAGGCCAACCGGTCTCTTGGGATCCAATGGAAGTTTGGGGTGTTTGCAAGCTGGCTTCCAGAGAGGCAGGCGGGCGAACGACGAACTTATCTGCCTGACCAATGACATCACGAAAGGCTTTCACACTCGGCAGCACACACTTGAGGTATACATTGACCTAAATCAGGCATATGACAGGGTATGGAAATCGGGACTGCTCTTGACGCTATTAAGACTCGATGTCCGAGGCAAGCTATATAGGCGGATCAAGAGCTCCCTCACAAACCGAACCATCAAGACTAGGTTACAGGGAAGGGTCTTAAGGAGCAGGCAGCTGAGGAGGGTCCCCCCCCCCCCCCCAGGGTCCGCTCGGTGCCTCACCTTGTTCCTGGCCTTCATAGCAGACCTAGAACCGATCCTGATTACCAAAGCAGCCCTCTTTGACGACGACATTGCCATTTGGTCGACGGGAAAGCATGTCGCAACCTTAGCTAGCAACCTGGAGAAATCGCTTTCTGCCGTTGCCTGTTATGCCCATCTCTGGAAGCTGGTATTAAAGCGGACAAGACCGTGTCCCAGCTCTTTACCCTTAGCACACCGGTCCGAAGGCGGTTGGTCAGCTAGCATAAGGAGTGCCCCTCTCACAGCCAGAGGCTCCCAGGTACCTAGGCCTGTAGCCCAACTCCACCCTCACGATGTCAAAAGATGTTGACGAGGTTGCCCAGAAAATTTCCATGCGATTAGACCTCCTGAAGAGGCTGGGGAGCTCCCGGTGGAGTTGTATCTCAGTTATGTCCGGCCAGCGGCTGAGTACAGCATGGCCTTGCAGGCTTTGGCTAGTAGGAGGTCGCTGGAACGACTTGACCAAGTGCAAAAGAGTGCGCTAAGACCGATCACAGGGGCTCTGAAAAGTACACCAACAGAGGCCTTGGAGGTCGCTGTGAATGTGGAGCCCTTTGGCCTGCGGAGGGAGAAGGTGGTTCTAAAACAATTCAAGCGGATGGTCCAGCTGGATGAGAGTGAGCCAGTCAGGCGGGGCACACTTCGGGAAGTGGAGCAATGACTCCAGAAAAGGTCCTTTGTCCAGATAGGGAAGGAACTGGCAGAGGAATACGAGCTAGCCCCTACTCGAGCCAAAATCTGTGAATCGACACTGTCCCGCCGTCGCTTCCCCTAGCGCTAGCGGGGCTAAGGGTCTCCATAAATCTGGACGGCACATTGACCAAGGCGGGTGTGGAGTCCAGCCTCTTAACAGCAGCCCTTGAGAGGTCGACCACTGTTCCACAGATGCCATGGTTCGGGCGTACACGGACGGCTCTGCCTGTGGGGCTGTCCGAGATGCCGGCTATGGGGGATACATCGAGTATCCCGACGGGGCTTCCGCCGACCACATCTGGGGTCCGTGGGGGTCGAGAGCCTCGAACTACGATGCCAAAGTGGAGGCGATATGGAGAGCGCTAGTCCATGTTGAGGAAAAATTCCTGGCGGGAGCTGTGCTCCATGCTGACATTGTGGTGTTCTCTGACTCTAAGGCCGCTCTCCAGGCCGTGGAGTCTCGCAGCCCTCGCACCGAGGTCGAGGGGCTTGATCTAATACACTCCACGGTGGCGAGACTGGCTTCAGATTACCTGATAAGAACGACACTGCAATTGATCCCTGGTCACAATTGCGTCCGGGGGAATGAAATTGCAGACTCACTGGCAAAAGGACGGGTCGTGTGGGGAGCCAGAGCTGATCCCGGTCACCTTCCTGGGCGCGAAAATAGCCATTGTCGTGAGGGCGAAGGAGAAACAAATGAAACGCTGGGATGAGTCGGGCAAGGCTTGAGCGCTTCACAAAGCCCAACCCCGATATGACAAGAATGATGCTATCAACCACCAGAAGCGTCATGAATATGCCACAATTTTCCGATTGAGAACTGGACATGTGGCACTAAGAGAGCACCTCAGCCGCTGGCATCCTGGCCGGAACCCGCTGTGCAGGCATTGTGGAATCCACCTGGAGAACCCTGAGCATATCCTGCTCAACTGTGAAAGATTCCAGATTGCAGAGGCAGCTCCTGCCTCCCACAATAAAAAACTGTCTGTAGGGAACAGTGGAAGTGCTCAAAGGTACCGTGAGCTTCTTCCAGGCAGCTACCCGGGAGATATGTGCGCAACAGACAAGCAATCTATCTCCAGTCACGCGGTAGTCTGATGTTCAGGAGAGCGGTACCAAGTCTTGTCGGCAACCAGCCCAGCTGCCCACAGAGGATGATTAAGCTTCTCCAGAAAAAATAATAGTGCCAATTCATGAATTTCTGGCCTGGAGTCAGAAGCACGTCTGGATGTATGTTTCCACACTGCACAAAATACTTCATCCTTATGCCTTTTGGGAGGAGCCACTACTGCATCTCATATCACTCAGACTTATATCATAGCTGTAAAGGACTGAAAGATGACCAACAGCACACCGGGAGGTTGGTCACAAAGACTCAAGATTAAATATGTCTCACGGCCAGTCGAAATGAGATGTAAGTCACTGAGAAAGATCCGATAAATCCGGCTTTGAATGTGATGGTGGGGGGTTGGACATCGAAATGTTTTTTTTCTAGTGCAGATAGCAAAAGAGCATTCATTTCTGCACAAGACAATACCGGTTATATCCTCTATTTATAAATATTACTTTATTAAAATAGGGTTTTTATAAGGAGGTATGTAGATTTATGCATTTGACCGTCCATTTAAAGTTGATTTTCTTGGAATTTCAGTCATTGTTGGGGAGTCTCCCCTTGTCTCTCTAAACTGCAGTCACTCTGGACAAAATAAAGTTACCTCAAAACTTTTTTCACCACCTGAAAGGATATGAAATAACTTTGCACATGCTACCAAAAACTCCAAAAACTTCTTAGTCTCATTTTGGCTGGCTGCAAGATATATATATGTACTAATCTTTGCTCTACATGGATTTACATTACAAAGTTTTCTCTTTTCCTTTCTTTTTTTTTTTTTTTTCTCACTTGTTGTTTTTGTTTATTGGGGCTACTTATTCAAATACAAGTATATGTATACAGTATGAACATGTAAATCTTATTGCACTGGTTCTATAAAATAAAAGACACCATGATATTAAGACTCATGTAAAAAAAGGAACAAACAGAGGTATGTATGTGCACAAAAACTTGGGTAATAGAGACAGGAATGTCTTTACAGGCATACAGATTTGACATTCAACAATATTATATTTATCTACATGTATTGGTAAATATGGGCTGGTATCAGCAAAGAAGAATAAATGCTTTGTAACCACTTGAAATGAGTCAGGATATCAAGGACGGATTTATTGAGAAATCCTAATTGTACTGAAAATGAAGTCACAGGAGTTAAGTCCAAAAGTTTCATCATGTAATGTATTTTTTAATTTTTTTTTTTACAAAAGTAATGTACCGGTATAGGCATTTCTCTTACCTTTGAACACCCAGTAAATCCATCCATGAAAAATTTGATGCCAAACTCATCTCAATTGAATGCGGAACAAATATAGATGGTCAGGTTATAGAAAAATGCCTGACGATTTGTTCGCAACTACTAGTATTAAATCTACCAAGACGAACCTTTTGGGTTTCTCTGACATTGTGAGTAAACAGATGCTTATAACAGCCCAGTTTTTCTTGTTAACAAACTAACATGACGTATGACTGTTCTAGAACTCTCTTTCATTTGGGTTCTGGCTGAATTTTCTATCTCTGCTGTCACTAGCAACTCATGAGCTCCCTTCTCTGTTGCTCTATCTCCATTTTTTGAGAAGACTGAGGTTTTCAGGGATGTCAAACTGTTTTTAAAAAAAAAAATTGGAAAATTTCCACTGACGAGGATAACTCTCTCGTACTTCCAGTTTCAACTGTCATCGTGTGAAATTTGTGTTGCAAATTATTATAAAACGGCAATTGTCTCGTGCATTCAGTAAAAGTCTGCAGTTGATCGGCCAAAGGTAAGAAAGTCAGCAACAACCAAAAAGTCGGAAGTTTGACATCCCTGTGTTTTATGTTCAGCAAACTGTTTCTGCACACAGGGGAACAGGCAAAATGACTTTTAAAATCTACCTGTTTGAGCAAATGATCGGTGAAACAATTACATCATATAGTACATTTACAATCCCTTTTTCATATGACATATAATTATATCTCCAAATAGCCTGAAAGTGGAGATAGAGCAGCAGAGAAATGAGCTTTGCAAAAGTTCAGCGTTCAAAAAACTACAGATACACTTAATAATAATAATAATAATAATAATAAAGGGCATTTATATAGCGCCTCACCCCCGTAGGGCTCGAAGCGCTTTACAG
>JBCAUA010025454.1:0-12528 GCA_038406235.1 Peronia verruculata
TATCTATCTATCTATCTATCTATCTATCTATCTATCTATCTATCTATCTATCTATCTATCTATCTATCTATCTCTTTTTTTGTCTGTCTGTGTACCGGTCTGCCTGTCTGTCCGTCTACATCTTCAGTTATCTGTCGGTCTATCTGTCTGCTATCTATCCGTCTACATCTTAACTCATCTATATGTTTGCCAGTCTGTCTATTCGTCTATTTCTTTGTCTGTCTGTTTGACTATCATTGTCTTTCACGATAGAATAGTTGAAAACTTATAGAGAGCATCTGACGGACAGAGAAAAGATTGAGAGAAAGGAAAAAGAGGGTAAGTACAGAATACAAGATGGCGTGAGGAGAAAAACTGAGAGAGACAGAGAAAGAGATTAGATACCTTTGTAATAATAATAATGATGGTGTTTGTGGTTATGGGGCTGATCCATTTTGGCATAAGATTTCGTAACTCTCAGCATCTATTATGAACTTTTCATTTTGTTTTCTAACGTTGTGTTTTATGGTAGGGAGGTATTGTGGTCTTAAGGGAATACACTGAAGGAGGGGGGAGGAGGGGCGATGGAGAAGAGACGGGGCTCGGGAAAGGTTTTGTATTCTTTCTATCTGTCACACGTCATGATAAGAGAAAAGGAGAGGTGGAGGGTGAGAGGTAGAATTGGAATTTGGTTTTGGTTTAACGACGCGTCAGCACGAGTGTGGGCGTATTGTGCCAAACAGCTGAAAGCCATTCTCATGTTAGTAAAGAAAGTCTATTAAGATGTAAAATTATTAAAGACATATCACCATCCATTTATAGTGTGCCTGTAATAGTCAAAGTGGTGATTAATGGCAAATTGGTTGGGAGACAGAGAAGGAGGAGAGAAGGAGTGGGAGCAAGAAAAAGGTCAGCAGAGATGAGAATGAGAGAATGGGACAAGTGACAGAAGATCAGGAATGAAAAAGAGAGGAAGGAGTGAGATAAGGAGAAGGAAGAAAAGATTGATGGAGGCATGTGGGAAAGACAGAGGAGAAGCGGTGGGCAGAGATTGACACAGCAGGGAGAATGTTGGAGAGGGAAAACAAGAGAACTGCAAGACAAAGAGTGTGACTATAAGGAGAAAGAGAAAGACAGTAGATCAGAAAGATATGATCTATTAATAATGGTGATGATGTTTGTGATGAGTGTTACCCAGACGAAGAACCAAACAGGGTTCGACATTTTGCCAGTTTCATCACTGCATTCAATATGTTAGCGTATCTATTGACTCTCCAGACTGTTGTTTGTTTCTGTGTATGTACGTTGTACAACGTTAATGACCCATTGACAGTCCATGTCTTATAGTCTAAGACATTTCTACAAAACAATGATGATGTTAATGGTAAGGATGAAGACGAAAGACAACAATGGACGCATCAAAAAAAAAAGTAACTTTGACGCTCCCTGTATGTTTCACAGTAAAAATTTGTTATTTGGTCAATAAGTGCGTGTTAATTTATTGTATTCATTGTTTGTCAATATTTTCAACACCTTATGCACAACGTTACAGCTTCAGCTTATGAAGATCACTGTGTTAGAAAAAAAAATAATAAACTTACGGTCAAAATTTCTGACATTTGAAAATTTTTACTCAAAGATTGGAAAATGTTTTATGAATGCTGTCAACATCATAAGGTATAAGACAGATGAAGGCAGAATGAGACAGACAGACAAACAGCCAGAGAGACACTTTAGCATCGAAAAAATGCTTCTTTAGCACTGTAATGGCATGGTTTCACTCACTGTTCTTAGCTGAGCCGCAAAGAAGTAAAAAAAAAAAAAACTACGACATGATGACAGGCCAAACTTTAGGGTCGATCGAGCCATTTTGAGAAACAGAAAGTAAAGTTTGCTAAAAGTAACTTCAACGATCTTCTGTCATTGGAAAGTTACAAAGTCAGTCGGTTCAAAATACCACTCATCTCTGAACCTTTCCTACACTAACATCAAATGTTCGCTCTTAGTACTAAGAACATAGCTCTTCAACACAATATTCAGAAAAAAAAAAAAAAACTCACCTCGTTATCGGAAAGTTCTATAAATATCTGATGGTAGACATGAATTTCAGTGATTGTGTGGAGACTACAGCCTCTGATATTATTTGAAGATAGTTTTTAAAAAACAAACACTTACACACACCATCTGGAATTTAGAGAAATGAAAGGATGAAAGGATGTACAGAAAGATAAGCTCAATCTTTCAGAATTACCCCAGCCGTGTTCTTGGTATCACTCTTAAATACTCGACTGTGCATCGTCATTGTCCTTTTGTAGTGTCCTACTGCATATAAGATCGGCTGTTGTTGATAATGTTTTATGTTGTTTGCTCGTATTTTTTTTTTATTTTTATTTTGTTTGTTTGTTTGTTTGTTTGTTTTTAATTTGTTAGTTTTTGCTTTTTATTTGTTTGTGTGTGTGTGTTTGTTTTGTTTGTTTGTTTGTTTGTTTGTTTTGTTTTTTTGTTGTTTGTTTCTTCTCTGCATTTTTATCTTGTTTTAAAAGTGAAGGGAACTTGCTTGATACCATAGCATTTTTCCCATGGTCTTTTTTTTTTTTAATATATTTATTTATTTTGCTCTGTATTTATATTACTCCTCCGAGATGCTGCAGATTCAGGTAGTGTTTACTACAGAAAAGAAAACGATCATGACAACTCATGAGGCAGAGAACGATATTGATGAGATTCTAGAGGAGTTGTAATGCAGTTGTTTAGATGTTATGTATCAGTGAATGTACGCTGTGGGCACGTGTATGTGTTTGTGTGTAAGTGCTTGTATATTAACTTTCTTTCTCTTTTTTTCTTTCATAAACCGTTCGGGGCTTGTGTTCTACGGGGTTGAACGCTATGTAAATAAGTATTTTTATTATTATTATCATCATCATTATCGTTATGACGATGACGATTATTGTTATTATTATTAAATTATTACTCTATCACAGAAACGAGATCCCCGTCTTTTCTTACATTTCAGCAAACAGTATTTATTTCTGAGTACTAATTTCTATATTTATTTTTTTATTCATGTATCACGACATGTTAAATTGTTTGCCTGTTGGCACGTTTACATGCATATGGCCTTCCTGCAAAATGAGGAGGAGGGTAGTGTTTTCTTTGCTGCCCTGGAAAAAAATCAATGTTGCTCGAAAATTTGGCAGCTCCAGTAGTGTACTTAATTTTTCAATAATTTATTCTCCATAAATTGTGTCTTTCAGTCTCAAGCTGGTTTCCGATTCACAATCAATGTCTAAAATTTTAAGACATTTCAATAAATGAGGAGGAGGATATGGATGATGAAGAATACCATATTTTCATCTTTGTTGCTCTGACTAGGATCGACAACTTAGGAGTGATGTCTTTTTTCCATGTTTGACTTTAAGTTGTTGTTGTTGTTGTTGTTGTTGTTGTTGTTGTTGTTGTTGTTGTTGTTGTTGTTGTTGTTGTTGTTGTTGTTGTTTAGGTAAGGCAGGAACTTAGTCCCAGATATGAAATAGAATCCTTAACTTTTAAAATGTTTAAGTCCACTGATGATAGTGATGAAGATGATGATGTTACGGAAGAGGAGGAAAATAAATGTGAAGACGACAACAGCGGCTAAAAAAGGAATCATTTACACAGGTGTGATTCTTTTGGCAGTTTGCGTCTTATTTTTAACGCATTTATTTTTTGTTTTGCCGGGTTATCTAGGCTGGCGTGAAGTGTGCTCAGATATTGGATGAATGACCTAATGAGACTTTCCAGTGGATCTCTCAGGCATTCTCCAGTCCGTACCCTAGCATTGGATGTCAGACCATGCCTGGTGGTAACGGTTAAAACAGACGTTCACCATTTCACAGTTTCATTTAAAAAATCGTCAACCTGCCAAACTTCAGATTTAGAAGGCATTCTTCAATAGAAATAACATAGGCAACAAAGAGCCCATTTGTCTTTTAATTGTGTGTTTTTTTTTTTTTTTAACTGTTCCAGCTGTTTTATACTTCTTGTGTATGCAACACTCAATAGAGCACCCTTGGACATTTATCCCTCCCCTGCCGCGTACTCTCCAGCAGAGGCCTAAACTCAACAGATCTTGGCCAATGCTGGACACGCATACGTGCTGGTTTTAGAAGAGTTACTATTTGTGATAATCGCACTGCAAACAACCGGGTCTGCAAAATTCATTATTATTTTCCTTGATGTATTTTGGAATCTACTTTAGCATAAATTCTTCACATTGATAAATCATGCGTCTGCTAGTTATTCTTCTTCTTATTTAATTTTTTTTTTTTTTTCATTTTTTTTTTTTTTTTTAATTCCTTTTCCTGTTTTGACAGCACGAACAGAAACTTTGAAGTTAAGTTTATATGAGTAATCTAATACGAGCGATTAATGGCGAAGATGATACTTATATATATCTAATGCTCGATTTACAAGACTTAGTGAACATTTTTATTATTGTGAGAAATCTTGAAAATATGGCTTTGCAACATGAAAGAATGTAATGACGTTTTAATGCTGAACTTAATTAAGGTCCTCCCCTATACTTTAGCACAGGTTTTTCCTAATCTCTGTTCTTCGCTTCATTTTTTTTTTTAAACTTAAATCAAAGTTAAGCCCTGCAGGAGGTTGAAAGGCGGATATCAAACGCTAAACAACGTCTTTATCTTGAAATACCATGCGGATATTGAGATGTTTTAACAGCATTGTGCCATAATTCTTACAACTTTCCAATATCAGATAAACTCGGGCCAACCAGATGTGGACAAATAACACAAGTTAAATAATGTTTCCTCTAGAAATAATTATCAATACAGACACATTTCTTTGGCGACTTCTCTCCAGATTGCTATACGTGACCCAAGCCAAATGTGAAAGACTTTAGCATTGAATCAGATTCGATATTATGGCGTCCTTTGCAATCAGATTTATCGATTCTCTGAAGGTGCCTTGATACCGAATCATATTGCAGCAATATTTGTTTGTCTGTATGCGCGTACCAGTTTCTATTTTTACTGGCTCTGTCCACATTTCAGAATACTTTCAGTTATTCGTCAACATGCTTTGAGTTTCTCAGTGAATTATTCTTCTTGTTAAAATCAATCTCTGTAATTGGTTTGCACGTACAAACTTGCAAAATGGACCGCATCGCTTAACTGTAATGAAACAATTCATCAAGATTATAGAACAGGAGCTCTTTCATACTGAAATGGTTAACCAAACATTATGAAACATACATCATTTCACATTGACATAGTTTATCAAACATAGTGAAACAGTTGCTCTTTCAGGCTGAGGCAATTTGTTAGGTATATGAAACGTGAGTTCTTTCACACTGACTAAAACAACTTATCAAGCGCATGAAAAGGACATTGTTTCGCAATCGCTGGCATATGAAAGTGAGTGAGTGTACAAAACATGTTTGATGTGCCGTTGAACAAGTTTTGAAGATGACACCGAGTTTGCTCATGTTCTCTAGCGCTGTTCACTATGACACGCGAGCAATGATTTTCTCGGTGAGACTCAACAGCTGTACTAGCGTCTAGTTGAACGATGCTGTTTTCAGAGAACTTCCTAGCTCTATTATAAAGGCAGTGATTATGATTTTTTATCTCGTTTTTTTTTTCCCCTCGCATTGTGTATGCGTGCGTGCGTGTGTGTGTGTGAGTGCGCGCGCGTGCTTGCGTGTGTCTGTGTGTGTATGTGTGTGTGTGTGTGCGTGCGTGTGTGCGTGCGTGCGTGCGTGCGTGTGTGTATGTAAGTTTGTGTGTCTAAATCGACAATAAATAGATGTTAGTAGACCGGCGTAACAGGTCATCATAATTATGTCGACTACAAACACTCTATAGATCTGTTAAAAGTACCCGTTTTCCTGCAAACCTTAATAATTATGTTTCTGTAAGCGTAAAACAACGACAGAAGGCAGTTGGGCTGTAACTTCAAAAGAAATGTATTACATAGTGGAATCCGAAGTTAAAGAAGAAGGAAAACTCCTCTAGGCTTTTACATTACAAACATAATTATTGGAAATAATCATAGTGCGACGTTCGAAGAAATGTTAAAATATTGTGGCAAAACTGTTTCATCGATTGTAGGGGCATGGTTGTTTCTTGCTGGCTTTTAGCTAGTAGTATGTGATTCTAGTTCCTTCAAGTTCTGTTTAAGAGATATTGATCGATGCCTCGCCTTGTATAATCTTTACTACAACCTGTATGGTAAATGCGCCTCTCCAGTTTCCATCCGACCTGCAATTTGTGCCAGGAGCACCTCGGTACATTTCCGATAGCAGAGATGCTGTTGACTCATACAGTAGAGGTTAATTGCTAGTTGTATTGTTGTCATTGTTGTTGTCGTTGTTGTCTCTTTCCTTGTTGTTGTTCATTTTTTTTTTCCTTTCCTGCTTGCTCTTCTTCTTCTTCTCTTTCTTCTTCTTGGTGGTGTCGGTGGCCTAGCGGTTGGGCCGTCGGACTCGGGATATGAAGTTCCGATTTCGAATCCGGACAGGTCCAGACATCCTTGGGAAAGACATTTTACACACATTTCCTAACTCCCCCGAGGTTTGAATGAGTACCTGACTATAGACAGTGAACGATATTGTTAGACTGATAAGGATTTGAGCGTCTAACAGGCAGCCGCCTTGTATGCTTCCCAGGAAGCTGAGAATGTTTATGAGTTTCTTCTTTGGGTCTGTCGGAGTCATAATAGATTATAAGCGCTTAGACCCTGTACTGTACGGGAATAAGCGCTATATGAATATTCTCTATTATTATTATTTATTATTGTTGTTGTTTTTCTTCTTCTGATTCTCTTTTTCTTCTCCTGTTTCTCTTTTTCCTCTTGTTTCTCTTTTTTTTTCTATCTTTCTTATGCATCTCCGTTTTGATTTTCTTCGTTTTTATGTCGTGCTCGCTGTGTTCTCTCATCGTTATTACTTTCTTGTTCGCCCTCTTCCTTAGTCTTTTCTTCATTATTCTTTTTTCTTTTTTCTTTTTTATTCTTTTGCTTACAACTATGCATTTGTTTCACTTCTTTTCTCTCTTTCTCTTTCTCCCACTCTCTCTCTCTCTCTCTCTCTCTCTCTATTATTGACTTCTGTATGAGCCGCCAGAGAGATCTGTGGGTTAATATTAACCCTTCCTACCTCTCGTTCAAATACCGGCACATTTTTCTCCATCCACGCTCAGTTTGGAGAGGTTTTCTTTCATTGCATGCTGCCTCTAATAAAGAGAGTGATTTCACTGGACACAATGCAATGAGAGCTAGTTAGTGGAGATATCGAAATAGTTCAAAACCTCACTGTATAATGTATAGATATCGATAAAGATATATACACATATATTTATTACGTATTTATATATTAATATAGACAAAGGTAGTATAATATATGTAAATATCTCCCTTTCCTCCCCACAACAAACAGATATGTTGAACACCTCCTTGACATTATTGTATTGTATTGTATTGTTTTTCTGTTGTTGTTGTTGTTGTTGCTATAAATATAGTTGTTTTATGCTTGGCTTTTCTGTTTGCTCACCAAGATGTCCCTTATAAGAGTACCGTAGACGGTTCAGAGAATCCCAAACAGAGCATATTAGTTTCGCGGAATGAAAAGCCACATCCTGCTATCTATACACAGCATCAAAATAGTACGGAGTTTCAAGAAAGTGATGCACTACATGCTGACAGCAAAGGACAATATTATCAGTGAACGAGCGCGAGGTAGACTTTGGGGAAGTTCTTTTCGACAACGAAAGATTTTGACAGGTCCAAGAGGTGTAAAACAAAAATTGCAAATAAGGGGGGGGGGCGTTTTTGTATGTGTGTGTGTGTGTATTACTTGGAACATGAGAAAAGGACCCTTCAGAAAAATTCACCATGTGATATGTGTGTTTTCCTGCCTCATGATATAATGTTTTTGTTCATTCATTTATTTATTTATTTATTTATAGTTTGTTTGGTTCACACGTTTCAAATAACAGGAAGAAACGTGTTTTCTTTCTTTCTTTACGATCTTGCTTTATACCTCTTGTATTTGGCAAAGAAAGTAATACAGCTGGCTGAAAAATAAACAGCATGTATGAACCGAAAAAAGAAGAGCGCCTACAATTCATTCCTTACGTTCATAATCCTAGCGCTTACACGTTACTAGACCCAACGTGTTTTTGGCTCTTTGGAGTGTCAAGACGCCGATATAAGGCGTCCGAATACGTATTATAATGTGTAGGTGAATAACCATTTCTGAAATGTACATTGTAGTTACCATTTATTTGTCTCACAGTGACACATGATCTTAACTGTCATGTCGTGAGCATAGATCGATATCATTATAAAAGTATTTGTACGCCAACAGGTTATTATAACGCCTTCAGGGTTAAACATTCTATCAGCACACCTCCTATTGTGTTTATTCTTTCACTGTTTTTGAAAGTACTGGATCTTGTCACATTTTGATCAGACAGTTACCTAAGGGGAAAAAAAAAGCAATTAGAGTCTGGATTTGAGAAATTGTACCGGAGAACAGCATGGAACGTCATTCTATAAAACATGGTGCAAAGAAACTGGGAGCTCGATCTGACAAAGTCAAGTATGGTGTAAGAGGGAGCAGTCTGGTAACGCAAAGTGTGGCAAAGAGATAGGAGTTTGAATCAGCACATGACACATAGTGGACGGGACCTCGAAATCAGATCAGACAAAGCACTGCGTTAGGGACTAGAAGTTCTACATCACATAATGTATAGTATATATAGGACCTTGAATCAACACGTACGGAGTAGAGAAACTGGAACTTTTACCGCCAACATATTAATGTAGCAATCCTATCCTTAGGTTTGCATTTGAGATCAGGCTGGAAAGTTCTGCACAGGAACAGGAGTCACTCACCAATCGTATCCCAAAGCTCTATCACAATACTGTTTAATTTCAAGCTGGCTATTTGTGCTTTTCTTTTCGAAATCCGAAAAGGCGCCACAATTACTACGACCTCGGAAATAATTGTTCCAGCGCGATCATCAAATAAACGCATTTTAATTATTCAAGCATAACTTCGGCAAAAAAAAAAAAAAAAGTTTGTATATAACTCCAAATTTAATTCATTTGCTTTGTCAGATTTCATGGCATAAGAGTATTGTTGTTGTTGTTGTTGATGATGATGATGATGATGATGATGATGATGATGATAAGTAAAATCAAATTCCATATATTATTGCTTTTATAATTTGTTTTTATTTCTTTTATATCGGGATAGTAACCGGAGGATACACTTTGCCCTTTGTATGAATGAATATTGTAATGGCTGTTCTGCTGTAGTTGCTCTTATTAATGTTATCGACGTTATGATTATTTTGCCCCCCCCCCCTCAATCTCATTCACAATTGACTGAATCCCAGAGAGAAACAAAGGGCAAAGGAGGTTGGAGGAAGTTGGTGGTCCCAGGCACCTTTACGATATCGACAGAGGTCAAGGGATAGCAGTGTTGTGTGTGCATCGTTTATAGGGTCCAGCTTCTGTTTTAAAAACAGAGACTTTTCTACCTATCGTTTTTACCTCAAAGTCACTTACCTCAGTACTTTTTGCTCTTTCTGTCATTTACAGATAGCAGCTTCTTGCTGGCCAATGCTCGTATTGTGGATTATCCAATCGTGTACATGAACGACGGTTTCTGCAAGCTGAGTGGCTACAACCGGGCGGAAGTGATGCAAAAGTCCAGTACGTGCAGTTTTATGTACGGAGACTTGACGGACAAGGACACGGTGAAAAAGTTGGAGGGATGTTTCGAGAAACTGCAACAGGAACAGGTGGAGATACTGCTGTACAAGAAAAACAGTGAGTACCTCTAATGTTGTAATGATGGGGATGTTGATATGGTGAATTATACTCATATTTGCTGGCGATGATGTCACTTGCAGATATATGTACTGCAACAGATCATACACGTAAAGCATGGGTAATGTGCAGCGCCATGCCAGACACTGCAGAAGCAGTAGAGGACAGCCAGACTAAGTAACTACAGCACCAATACAGAGCATAGACTGCGTCAGCCATTTGCATAGACCCAAATGGACAGCTTTAAAACTTGACAATATTATTCTTTTTTTCGATAGTGTTAACGCTGTTGCCATTATAGTTTCGATTGTTGACGTTGTTGTCAGGCTGACGACGATGGCGATGACGGTGGTGGCTTTGGTGAAAGTGGTAATGATTATGATGAAAAAGACTGTTGGTGATGGTTACAATACCGATAGTGATGATAATAGTGATTTTGATAATCCTGATGATGGCTGTTTATTGTGATTATGTCTTTTGTATTTCTTTCCATGACTGTTTAGCCCGGTTTAGCTAACGTTTTCTTGGTCCTGGACCACTACAATTCAAACACTCATTGCTATTTGTATCTACACACCAGGAACACCTCTATGGCTATTGCTCCACGTTGCGCCAATCAAAAACGAAAAAGACCAGGTTGTCCTCTTTCTCTGCACCTTCAAAGACATCACTGCACTCAAACAACCTATCGACGACGAGGCTGGGAAAGGTAAGATATGATCTACGATGAACGTTAGGCAGAACCAATGGCTATGAGCTGCATTCCCTTGCTTAGAAAAATTCCTAATGAAAAACGCAGAAAAATAGTTATATAAGATACGGATTTGGTTTGTTTTGTTTTGTTTTTTTCTTGAGGAAGGTCAAGTAAGGATAAAACGCAGACAGAGGAATAACACAAAAATATATCACAGAGAGACAGACAGACAGAAACACACACAAAACACATACTGCTAGCCACGTAGACGGACAGATAGACAGACAGAAAGACAGACAAACAGATAGGTTGCAAGAAATAGAACTGTACAGGACAATGCCTTCAATTTGCATTAAAACTTTTTAAGCTACATACATTTTTGGCTTCTGAAAGGGGGGGGGGTAAAGGAACAATGGGCTATTACTATTTTTTTGGTTATTTATGTAGTTACTCTCAATATTACCATTATTCTTACTGTTGTTATTGTTAGATTGTTAGGATTTTTTTTTTCTTTGATTATAATAATTAAATATGTCTTCATCCTTTGTTTGGTCATTACGAATACAATATCGTGTTTTCTAGTCATGGCTAATACATTTGTGCTGTTACCGCTGATGTTTTTGTTTGTTTTCTTTCCTTTTTTTTTTTTTTTTCGTGGTTACTGGCCCAGGTTTGAGCAAGTTCGCCCGTCTGGCCCGCTCGGTGACCCGGAACCGCTCCACCCTCCTCCAGTTCTCCTCTCACCAGCCCAGCACGCGCTTCGACAGCAGTCGGCCATCCCACTTAGCAAACGTAGGTGACGTAAGTGATTTACCCGTGTGTAGTGACGTCAGCACTGCCACAGTGTGTTTCGCACAGAACAACCATCTAAGTTCTTTGTCATGTCATGAGAAAGAGGCGAAAGTGTCATAAGCGAAAGAGCCATTGAATTGACTCCAAGTTTGGATTTTAACACGAAAGAAAGAAAAAAAAATGGGTTCTACGAGAAACAGAACTGTCATGTAATTAATCTGTGGAAATACTTAGAGTGAGGGAAATCATTACTGCAACAGCTTCTTTAATACATAACTTCCCACAAAGTAACAAACAAACAGAAAGAAATTATTTCTATGTCGTCTTCTGATAAAAAAGAATGAAAGCTCCATGTCAAATACAATTTGACAATATAATAATTATGTACCAAAGAATGACTGAAATGTCATTTTTAAAAAAAGCGGCCACAAGCAAAACAGATTATGTCATTTGTGACCTTGTATGGGGTGAAGAAAATTCACATTACCTTCCTTAACCCTCTGGGGCCCAGCTTCTTTTCTGAAGCGCTCAAAGCAATTTCTTAAAGGCGCATGATAACTATTTCTTTCAATCTTGCTCTATTCATCACGGAGTGTGTTTTCAAAATCCAACATTTTTCACTGGTTTATAAAAATAGCGGTCTACTCTGCTAACAGTGAAAACCAGTCTTAAGCCTGAAATCTCCTTCACAAAGATCTTGAGCTTTAGAGGTTTAACAAGCATTGATTGAGACAGTTCGTAATAGACATTTCATGTCTATATTATGATAAACCTGACTGGCTAAGTTTTGAGCCTGTCGGGAACCCTGTAATAGGATTATAAGATTTCTCGTAACAATAACAGGATAATCTATGATGTGAGTTTTTATTCTGGCATTTACTAAATGTCGTGCTGTGAATGAAGAAAGGAAAATGAGGTGACCCCAGATGCCTTTTTCTTTTTTTTTTTTTTTTTAAGAGTTTCGTTTTTCGTTTTTTTTTCTTTTAGTTTGACTTACATTTTGGCTCTTGTGATCCCTTGTGTAGATGATGACAGATGTTGTCGATTAGAAAAATGTTGGGATTGTTAACTTCAGAGGTGCGAGTGCAAGAAGGAGCGAGTGGAAGAAAGTGAGAAAGAAGAAGGATAGAAAATAAAGAGGGAGAGAGATGTGTGTGTGTGTGTGTGTGCGTGCGTGCGTGTGTGTGTGTGTGTGTGTGTGTGTGTGTGTGTGTGTGTGTGTGTGT
>JBCAUA010025465.1:0-12528 GCA_038406235.1 Peronia verruculata
TACCTTAAACCTCCAAACGATGTCAGAATAAGATAGATAGA
The DNA here is from genome assembly GCA_038406235.1 of Peronia verruculata. Taxonomy (NCBI): domain Eukaryota; kingdom Metazoa; phylum Mollusca; class Gastropoda; order Systellommatophora; family Onchidiidae; genus Peronia; species Peronia verruculata. Next base: position 42 of record JBCAUA010025465.1, read on the forward strand.
GACCAACGGGTTGAGTCACTGCTAGCAGAACTTCGAGGCACAATGACGCAGGAGTTATCTGTGTGGATATTTAAACAAGCTATCCCGAGCTGTAATCATTTTCTGCTGGCAAGATGAGCGTTATCGTAACACGGCCGTAGGCGTCATGCGCGCAAATGCGCTGAACGAAGAGGGCAATGAGTTTATTTTTATGTCACCCACACAGCGACTCCTTGTTACACACCAGGTCAAAAGAAGGAAAAGACAGATGGAACAAAAAGATTACCTAAGAAAAGAAAGTAATTTGGTGAGATTAAAATATCGATTGCAGATGCTAGTATATTTTTGTAAAACGGACTCATGTTCATTTTATGAAGATTTGTCAGGAAAACAATACTCTTTTTTTCTCAGCCAAAACCCATATCGTGTTGTAGTTCCTGTACTTCTGCTTAGTTTAGGAACTTTTGATATTTACACCTGACATTTTTACTGTCAGAATCTGATAGATAGATAGACAGATAGATAGATAGATAGATAGATAGATAGATAGATAGATAGATAGATAATGGATGAATAAATAGATGGATGGATGGATGGATGGAAACATGGGTGGATGGATGGACGGATGGATGGATGGATGGATGGCTGGCTGGAAGGGCGGGCGGGCAGACGGACGGACGAGTCGACAGCGAATGCGCGATGCGTTCATAGCTGACAGGTCGAATGTGAATGCGCGATGCTTTCGTTGTCGACCGTTCAAGTCCGAAAACACACTGCGTTCGTGGTCGACAGGTCGACTGCGAATAGACTTTCAACTTTATAAGCAAAGTCCAGAAGGAAAGGATTAACCACTTTCCTATGAAATCTATAGGGGAGTGCATGGGCGGCCAAAGTATCAAATGATGGGAATCTAATGACAGTTAATGGTAATGACACACATGCTCTAAATTATTTCGGTTATACTGCACGGACATTATTATATGTAGATCTAGCCTATTTCGGGCGAATCCGTCAATTTGACACTATGAGACACGTAAGCTTTGTCTTCTAACTAGGCCTGCATTTAACTTGACAGACATAGGCAGAGTGCAACAGTCAGTCCATAGGTCGACTGCGGATGTGGGATGAACTCCTTCTTTCACACTTCATCGTATGTCGACCAGTCGACCAGTTTGTTTTTCTTAAGCCTTTCAATCCTAAGAGATAGGATTTTCTCGGCTTTTAGAAGTTGCCAATTTTTGCTGAGAAATTATGTGGTAGACATTTGGAGTTTGGAAATTTTGCCCAGACAGCGGCACTCTGGCCTACTCTTCCATCGATTTTGAACTGCCAAAGCTTCTTTAACATGTGTAACGTTCACACGGGACCTCCGAAATATTTTCGCCCTATCAGAGAAGGCTAGACGTCGGGCTTCCCTACCCACAGGAAGCCAGGGAATCGTTGAATCACTGAAACAATGCGGGTTTTCAATCTTCGTGTCCTGTCATCCCCCGATGTAGAACCCGTGAGTCGAGCCCGGCCTGTTTTCTCCATGAGCAGACGCCATACCCATTTAGCCACTGCGTCCCCGACCAGTCGACAGTGAATGCGCGCTGCGTTCATAGCGGACTGAGAATGCAAGATGCTTTCGTGGTCGACAGGTCGACTCCGAATACACTTCCTATAATGTTCATACTTTTTTGTTACAGCGAGGTTGTGGAGTCGATCACAGTGGTTGATCAGATAACACAATAGTGATATGTTATTTTTTTTACCACTGTTGTGGATAGCTGAAATAATCACCACTACAGGAGGTTCAAAAGCTTATAAAAACTATAACCATACAGTGAGGTCACTCGATACATATTCCCAAGTAGACGAACTACGGCAATACAGCGATTCCATCCTCGGAAATGTGGAAATGTGCTGCAAGATACATTGTCTGTTGGCAGCACTAATGCTTCTCCCCGTTGGCTTCTCCCCGTTGGTCTCCCTGCAGGATGTCATCATCACCTTTCTTGCTTATAACATTTCTAACAAACTTCTCGCTTACATTCAATGTATTCAAAAACATTTTTCTGCACACATGAGTTCTCTAAGATTCTACAGATAAAAAATAGTCCACATTTTTTTCCCCCGTCGCCTGGGTAGGATCAGTGATGGTGATGTGTCGGGCTCTCCATTTTTGTTGCTCCTGAAGATCGCCCAGTAGGAAGTCAGCAAACTGAGTCTCTGAGAACGGAACTGAATGGAACAATGACAAAGAAAAGAGATTCCAGGATGTATATTATTTTAAGAGGCTAACGTTTTAAGAAGAAAGACATTGAATTCTTGTTAAATGAAAACGCTTCTTTTTTTATCTTCAAAAGTCTCGAACAGAAATGATGATGATAATAAAACTTTATGCACATTCTCTCTCCCGCGAATACAGAATGGTTATTTAAGTTAAGTACAAGAAAAGTAAACAGAGAGGCACTCACAAAAAAAGTGCAATTTAGTTTCTCACCTACCTCTTCTCTCTTTCACTTCCCGGATCTCAGGGATATCTCCAGTTCCTCCAAAACGACAGGTTCCGTCTTCAACAAAATCTTCTGGAGCTTTAGCAAAGGGAAAGACCGCAGCATCTTTGGTGGTTGTTGATGGGCTGAGAGAAAAGTAGCTGTCTCGAGTGATACCGAGGAAAAACCGACATCAAAATAGTCCGCGAAGTTAGACACTGATATTTCCAGTTCTCATATTCCAGACACAGTCAAATCAGATATAACCAAACTTTCTTCATCTGATGACGATTTTTCTGTACTATTTTCTTTAGGTCTGTGACATAGACTGATGTTGTTTTATTTTTAATTGTACTATTTTTCTGCCAGGAGTTTTCGAAGGCGTGTAACATTCAATGTATGTAATTCTGCTTTAAGTAGGTTTCCCTAACTCAATTTTTTTTTCTCCCAGAAAGGGACAGGGGAAAGGGTGGCTTGTTGTATTGTCTGTTTTAAATACTTTATAGAACATTTGAAATTCTTAGTAATTAAAGAGGCTCCACCTAGTCATCTTGTAATATTATTGATTAAGGTGAGGGCCGGGTCCTGAGAGTGATTTTCTAAAACACTCAATTTAGGCTTTTTTTAATCATCATATTTGAATTCAGCATGTCCAAATTAGAGGAAAAAAAGTGTAAAAAAGTCATCTGGATGGTTGGTGTCCATGGAAACGCCGCCATATTGGATTTTAGGCCCCCAAAATTGCTGATTTTTAAAAGCATAAGGCTTTGGTGTTTTTCACTGGAACCGTCTCAAAGTTTGCACGCGTATAGTATTTTCTTACCTTAATAGAGTTAATTATGGCTTTTTTGAAATTTGCCCTTTTGTTTTTTTTTTATGAATTTCTGAATTTTGTATGTGGTAAGATGGGTCTTTTTCTCATTTTTCTGTCACTTCCATAACATTTTCTCAAAAAGTAAACAAAATATTGCAAATTCGATACTTATTGTTATTTTACACGTATGCAGGAAGATTCATGCCAATTTTAAAGAAAAAATATGTTGGTAAATAAAAAAGCCTTAGGGAAAAGTGTGCTAAAAAAGTAGGTTTCGAGATAATGGCGTTCAAAGTTTTGACACGTTTTTCAAGTAGTTCCATGTGACATCCTTTCACCTCAAAACATTTCAGCCTGATAGACTTGACCTCCGTTTTCAGCCTCCTTCTCTTGCCTGGCTTTTTCTCTTGCTTCTGCACGCTTCTGTCTCAGTTGTTTGGCCTCATACTCATTATTTGTCCTTCGCTTGTGTTCCCTTTGCCTTTGAAAATTTGTGATATTTTAGACACCCCCCTCGTAGGAAAAATTCAGTTTACACATAAAATAGGCTGGTATTGACCATATAAACGGTAAAATCTTGAAATAAAATGGTTTCGCTTGAAGAAAACAAAATAATTGGAAATTCGCTATTTTCAACCAAAATTTTGATTTCAGGACCCGGCCCTCCCCTTAAGAAGAGTAATGTTAGCCATACATTACAATGTGTAACTTTTTGAAATATACACGGAGGCAGACTTCGAACAAGACCTCTATGTTATCAGAAGGATTCTGAGCTCTGTATCGTCGGCTGTGGGCTGACCCAAGCTTTGTCAGATACCGAACCACTAAGAGCATGCGCTTATTTATACCGTGGAATGATATTTCAATTCTGATTATGTACTCTTTCGGTGAATAAGAATGTAAGAATACAGCAGTTATCCCTAGTAATGAGAGCAAATAAATATGGTGACAATCCTGTTTGGGAATAAAAATACGGAGAAATATTGTTGTCTTGGGGAAAGTCTTTCTAACAATCAAAAACTTTATTCAAAATGTACAAGGTCTGACTTTTTTTTTTCTTCTACATGCATGTCAAAAAACAACAATTACAACAACAAAAACGACAAACAACGATAATAACAACAGCAACAACAAAGCCAACCGTTTATCTATCTCGAGAAACATCCAGTTCATTTTCCAAGATTATTTTTTTCCTTACCTGCTGCCAATGACATCGATATCATTGCACGGCTTGTCTTCTCTGGCCCATACGATGGTTAAAGTATGTTAATGTTCAATTATGCCTTATATATTACAATCCCCCCCCCCCCAAAAAAAAATAAATTAAAAAATGATAAAAAAATAATAATAATATGAGACAAAGGTAGAAGGATATCACAAATAGAGCAGCAAACAATGATAATTTTTGAACACCAGTCAAATTTTCCCAGCCCATACAAATCCTTCATAAAAGGGCATCACGTGCTTTAGGACATTATACTAGTATATACATGACAACTTGAGTAGACATGGAACAAACAACCAACAGGTACACAAATTGCTCGCAAAACCCAACAAAGCACATGGACAATACTCACACATATTTTCCTGCACTTTCAGCCCTCTTTGATATCATGGACGCAACTGTGAAAATGAAATTGACAACCTCCTCCAACCCCGTCTGTTTTCTACTGCTTACTGAGACCCAACAGATCTCATTCTGACAATTCTCGATTATTTTTCCTTCCCTCCTTTGTCTTCCAAATTTGAGGCTGCTTTTGATTCTACTTTGTAAGTGTTCTATCTCATATGATGTCTATCAATGAGCATTCACCAATCATAGAGTGATCGCCCAGAAGCCCATAGCGTATCACCTAACTAGATTTCTTTCACAGAAAGATTCGGACATGGTGATACTGACACATATGCTAATTATGGTTCAGACTAATTAATTATGCACAATCAACCAGAAACATCATTGTTTTGTTAGTTGCCGGTTGGACAGTCTTTTTCTATTTTATAAAATGATACTGAACATCAATATTACATCATTTCAGGACGTTGACATAGACATGAACATGACGTGTAATAACTCATTCTCTTAGACAGGACCTACGTTGATGATTAACATTAGTAATCACAACAATCCTAAATGGACATTTTGTCTAAGGGGAGTAACTATTGGCTGATAAATTATAAAGGGAAAACGTAGGTCCCATAAGAGTATGATTTTCTTTTCTTTTTTTTTTTTTTAGATCTCGTCACCTGACCATCTCATCAATTTTTGTGTCCTCACTACTAATAAAAATATTTTCATGAGGTTCTGTGGCTTACTGGGCACGCAGACAGACAGAAATTTTAAAAATAAAAATCGTTTACATATTAATTAATTCTTTCTTACCCCCAACAGAGTGCAAGTTTGACAAGACCAACAAGTGTTTCCCTAACAAGGGCAACTGGTTGTATGAAAAAACCGAGTTCGTGTGCGAGGTCACGCAGTTGAAAAATTACACAGAAGTGGCAAAGATCACCCGTTATATTGGCAAGAGTTGCAAACTGAACGGCAAAACGTATAATGATCTACAGACCATCAAGAGCAAGAACAAGTGTGTGGCGAGACAATGTCAAAATGGAGAGATCAAATTTCTTAAGCAAGGCAAGCTTTATTTAGCATAATATTTTATATCCTGCAATAGCATGACATATATATTGGCAATTATTATTGACAGTTATTATTTTTTTTACTGTGGATGTATTTTGACATGTTTTCTTCGGATGGGCATGGCCAAATCCATTTGTCATTGTGTGTATACGTTATTGTATTTATTCAGATTGTAGGTTTAAAAACAGAAAAAGAAGATTTGATGGCTTGATTTCAACATTGAATTCTTTTTTTTTTCAAATGATTCTTTCTTTACATTTTCGACTTTTTGAGGTCTTGTCCCTTCCTTCTCCTTTCCGCACCCCTGCCCTTTTCATACATACAATAGATCGGCTTTACAGGACAGCTAGGTTATCCCATATTTTGCTGAAATTCCTAAAGTTTCGAAATGACCGAAGTCTAAGATTATGGGAAGTATTGTTTCCCAGTTTCATTTCGGTCAGAGTATCATCCGTGTAAAAACCATCAATAAGTGGTGAGTTTTCAAGCATAGAAATTTCAAAACCGAAATATCTTGAAACTTGCCTGAAATGGCATAGTTCACTCTTCCTTGACAGCCATTTTATTCACATCGCCAGCCATTTCGTTTATCCAACATTGTATGTGTTACTTATTAGTTGTACAGACCCTTTTGTGTGCTTACATTGCCGAATCTCTTCGCTGTGACAATGAGTGATCGTTGCGCAGCGTATCTGTTCCTCCCAATAGAGGGACTCGTCTAAAGGGAGATCACTTTCACCAGCCACATTACTTCCCTTTGCCAACAAAAGTGTGATGAGCAAGCAAGGTGAAGAGGAAAAAGTTCTTTTACTTCTTGTCACTCGAAAGACTGATCGTAAAGAAATTTGATAAAATTATAACCGACAAAAGAAAACATTCTTTTTACATCATAATTTTTTTCGAATTTTTCATTATGTATGTTTCAAGCAAAGGGCGCAAACGTGTTTTTTTTTTCCTCTTTACACTACTGGTTCAGTCCTTCTTTTGACTGGTAAAGGGAAATAATAGGACTGAACACAACGATCTCCTATTCATTTGACTTGTGTGTTCACTGTCCATTTTAAAGATATTATAACTGTGACAGTCTGAGTTAGAAAAATGTTCCTCTTCAGTGAATTTTGATTTAAAAGAAAGAAACAGCAAACAAGCAGAGAGAAAAACGAAAGAAAGAAAGAAACGCAAGGAAGAAAACAAGAAATAAAGGAGAAAGAAGAAAAGAAAAGAGAAATAAAGAGAAGAAAAAAGAAGAAAGAAAGAAAGAAAGAAAGAAAGAAAGAAAGAAAGAAACATTTTGAAAGCTCTGTTGTGTCAAAGGGATAGAAATGAATATACTTTTTTTTTAAAAAATCGCAATCTTCACTTACATTACATTCAGGGTTTTATTAATTTATACATTATTTATTTATCCATTTATTTATTTTTTCATTATTTATTTTTTCATTTATTTAGTTATCTTTTTAATTATTTATCTATTCAATAAGTATAGATAACATAAGAAAGCATCTAAATCGGTTTGATATATTTATGGACGTTTCAGGCTGTTTCTGGAAAACCGACAAGAAGTGTCACTTTTTGAACGCTCTCTGGCAACGTGGCGACCACTATTACACGTGTGAGAGACGTAAGCGAGGAGGAAAATACGTGTACCAAGTCATAAGTAAGCATCTTCAGCGTCTCTTGATCATGTCACAACTGCAATCCTCTTTGTTCGTTTTCTAAAAAATGTTTTTTGGCCTGCTCTAACCCTCTGGGTCCATATCAGTAAAATTTCTAATTTCCGGTCTAACAGTTTGTAGCTGTGTACCTTTCTGGTAATATGTAAGAAAAACCGTAAAAAATCGAAAAATACTGAATGGATCCATCTGAATTTAGGCACACAAAATTCTTGCATAAAGATCTACCTATATATTAAATTGAAAAAAAAAAGCTTATTGTACCTGATATTACTTTAAAAATGCAACAATGAGACACTCGGGACGGGGGTTTTTGATCCGAACTGTACAATGACAGAATGGGAGGGGGGAGGGAAAGGGTAGTGCGGGGAATTGCAGGCTGCAGCACACGCTTAGCCTGATATCATCTCAGGTCAATCGTTTACTGGAAAACTCCGGTTTAAAGTGCGATATGTAACATTTCTACACAGGAACATTGCACTTAGCTCAAAAATCAGACTAATGCATACATTGGTCATCTCAATACTCCTGTACGCCTGTGAGACATGGACTCTCACAGCAGACCTGGAGAGGAGGATAAAGGTAATGGAAATGAGATGGTTTCGAAGACTACTGGGCATCTTATAGAGACCACATAACTAACGAAGATGTGAGAAGCAGAATCAGGCAAACCATCGGAAACCATGATGACCTCCTTACAATTGTGACAAAACGGAAACTGAAATTGTATGGATATGTCACACGATCACAAGGGCTGTCAAGACATTCCTGCAAGGCACTGTGCACGGGGCGAGGAGGAGAGGCAAACAGATGAAAAGATAGGAAGACAACATCTCAGAATGGACAGGCGTAAAGCTGAGTGACGCTCTGAGAGAAGCGGAATAGAGAGAGATGGAGGAGGCTGGTTGACAAACCTTCAAAGGCGACCCAACGGTCACATAGACTAAGGGATTGATGATGATGATGATGATGATGATGATGATGTAATATTTTGTACCCCCCTTACTTTTACAATGCTAACTTAGTGTATTACTTTACAGCGTTTTAAGTTAAAGCAGTAATATTGTTGTATTGTAACCCTTTCCCTTCTTTCATGTCTTTTGTTTCGTTCAGTTTCCTCGGCACTTTGAATTTACATTTTCTCACAGTTCCTTCTGATCCTTTCTTTTTTAGACCTTGTCTGTAGACGCAAGTTTTTCTTGGGAGATCTTTCCACTGTAGGTTGAACCGAACTGCCCCTCAACCCTGAGCTGTGCACGTCGGTGTCGGTATTTTAGATGATTAAACTGAAGGTTACTCAAAGAAAACGTGTTTAGGGTTTTTGAACGAGTCATTCTTTCGATCGTACAATCGGATCGAACGCTTTCGCGAGTTTACTATTCAATTTTTATCGCCTTTTTTGGAACAGCGTCGCACAAAATGAGCTTTTCAGCTCTATGTACGTGGAAACACATATCTTTATGATGCAATGCTGAGTGCTAAATTTTATATGGATACATATAGTAGTTTTCGAGTTCATAATCCTTTTTTGTGCATATATACATATATATATATACATTGTTTTACATGCTTATTCAGCGAGCCTTCTGTCTATAAAGGGAAGCAACCGTGGTTATGAAAATTCTAACATTTGTGCCTTTGGTACATAATTATCTTTTCATCTTGGATAACACAGTGAATGGCCGTCTAACTCGGGCAAACTATAATTGATAGTACAGGGAGAAATTTCGGTATCAATAATATTAAGGTAGAGGCTATGTACAAAAGGAATAGCTTTTATTTATTCATTTTTTTTTTTCGGAAGCATACAAAATTCAGTTCAAATTGGATGTTTGGTTGCAACTGTGTTGTTAAGGAGTCTCCCCTTCAACTGCCCCCTCCCTCTCCGTCCATCTAACCTCATGTATTTGTAGTACTGTTGACATTTTTGGAGTCCAATATTTATTCTAAGCTGTGCTTTATACCATAACAATAATAATTATTGTTTTATGCATGTAATAACAGTGAGATAATTCAGAACATGTTCTATTTCCTTTCCCTATCTAACACAGCAAACAAAATACCAGGTGAGTATAAAAATCTCTAAGTTTAACTCCCTATCCTGTCCAGATTTCTGCATATTCCTCTCTTGTCTGGATAAATGCTTTGAGCATGAAATTATAATTGTGTTTGAAATCTGGACTATTACTGCTCTCGAAATTGGCATGTATAACTTAATATGTATATTTATGACTATATACTTACATAAATATATAACATACTAATTATAAGTACGTAAGAATATTTTATTGTATTAAAGATATGAATTATACACTGAACAAACAAACAAAACAAAACAAAAAAAAAAAAAAATAGAAGTCATAGCTAGGGACACAGAAATTACATCAATTTTCTTTTCTTTTTTTTTTTTATCAGTATTTTAGTTAATTTTTAACATATAACTCTGAGTGACTGCACTCCGGCCGAGCAAGAAGGCATAAAGGGCCGAGTGTTGTCCAAAAACCTGGTCTGTCTTACACAGTAGCCCACTTGTACGTTTTATTCTTTCTGAAGGCAAAAAGGACTGCGACAAAAAGCCTTCTCCATGCCAGCAGATCTGTACTGACACCGACAACGGCCACCGCTGTTCATGCGGATCTGGATACGCCGTCAACCCAAAGGACAAGAGCAAATGCGTGGGTACGTATTCTTATAACTGTTACCATTCTCATGACATGCCCTGCATTTGGCATGCCCATAGACAACCCAGTCTTGTTGACGTTGATGTTGGTATCAGACCCTCTGACTTTCGTTACCTGGCATGCTTATTTTTAACTCGCAAAACCAGGCTTCATTACACTGATCTTGGCTTAAAGGTAAATTAAACAAGGAAGTGTCTATTTACGCGACTGGGTCTATCTTGATCACTCGTCACCCGCTCGTCAGACCTCCATGTTAGCGTTAGGGTTGACTTCTACTTTTCGAGAGTCCCAGCAGGTTAAGCCAAAGGGGTTGGTCTAGGTCATTTTAATCATTAAAAGCTAGCTTATAGGGTTGAGGATTTTTTTTTGTTTTGTTTTGTTTGTCTGTTTGCCGACACGTCGGGCCGCGCTCGTGATTTTTCCGTAATCCGTAACGTACTGAGACTAATCGTGTAAATAGACTCGGCCATTGAGTAAACATCAAGTACTGCACTGTTTGTAAACATAGAGTAACAAACAATAACAACCTTCAACGTAACAAAACTAAGGTTCACAAATTCAACCACAACATGTAATATTATGAACAATTAATGAAAAATTCATTGCATTAGGAAAACTGTTTTCTTCTTACATAAACCTTTGTGTGTGTGTGTGTGTGACCGCTCTGCCGGATGTGAAGAAAACTTGTTTTCCCCCTTTTACTTTGTACTGCTTTTCAATACCATTTGTATTTGGCAAAGAAAGGAAGGAAATAGAGCTAGTCAAAACGATCTTCCCTTGTTCTCCAGATATCAACGAATGCAAGGAGTCCTGGCGTAACAACTGTGATCAGATCTGTGTCAACACGGAAGGCAGTTACAGGTGTGAGTGCAAGAAAGGTTTCAAACGGGTCGGCAACAAATGTGAAGGTAAGACAGGAACAGATGAGCTACAGGACGAGGGTTGTTATCACGGTTGAATGGACTTTAAAGAATCGCGAGTGACTGGGGTGCTTACGGTTTCCTTGGGAAACAATTACTATTAGATAAGGATTCTATGTTCAGAATGAATAGAATGATACGTAAAAAGGGAAATAGAAAAAGAGACAGACAGAAAAAAAAAAAAGAGACACACAAATAGAACAGCCAAGCAGAGAGACAGACAGAAAGATAGGCAGAGAGACAGAAAAACAGGCAAGCAGACAGACAAAAGGTAAAAAGGTGGACAAATTAAGAGTTAGATGGATAAATATTATATCTCATATCAATTTACTTTTGCCTATGGCATTTTTAAAACAAAGTGTATGAACAAATATTCCTGCTCTATTTTTGTAGATTAAAAAAAAATAAAAAAATTAAAAATCAGTTATAATACTACGGACGAGAAGACAAGGACATTGCAGGAAAATGTAGTCATTAACTTCCAAATGTGTTATGAGTCGTATTTTGTACACTCTGTAGCGGAGGTTACCTGCAGCAGTTCTCCCTGTGAGCAGATCTGTTCCATGAAGGGTGGAGCTGTCCAATGTTCCTGTCGAGCTGGCTATCGGGTGGATCCTAAAAACTCAAAGAAATGCCAAGGTGAGTAAATGTATTTGACTTGACTTGTTTGCTACTTTTCTTTTATTATCTGGTTTGCTTCAGCCGTAGCATCAATGAATTTCAAAGCGTTAAAAAAAAAAAAAAAAAGAACCAAAATCAAGATTTTTATGACATTTTGTCTCTGGTATGTATGTTACATGAAAATAAGTTCTTTAAACCACAATGCATCTGTAAATAATACACTGACGACATGTGAAAGAAATAAGGAAAGAAAGAAAGTAGAAAGAAACAACGAAGGACGGGAAAAAAGAGAGGAAAATGAAGATGGTTGAAAAAAAGAGCAAGAAATACAAAGGAGACAGACAGACAGGTAGAGAGGTAAATAGACTCAGACATAGTTGGCAGAGCAGTATATTACAGATGCTAACACGGTTTGGAGAGAGAATAGGTTGTTTGTTTATTTATTATTTATTTCTTTGTTTATATAATGGGGAGTGGGGAGCATCACAGACAGACAGCAAGAAGAGACATATAAATCAGTCTTTAGACAGACAAACAGGCAAAAAGACAGACATGCCAACAAATAGACAGACAGATAGATAAATAGATAGAAAAATGGATAGAAAGATAGATAGATAGTTAGATAGATAGATAGATAGATAGATAGATAGATAGATAGATAGATAGATAGATAGATAGATA
>JBCAUA010025476.1:0-12527 GCA_038406235.1 Peronia verruculata
TAGCTGTTTGACAAATAATAGCTACATTTTGTGTCACACCCATGATTTCTAAATGCAGTTCTAAGTCACTTATGACAGTTTTTGAGTACAAAAAGCATTTGTAATATGTAGAAGGATGAAGGCAGAAGCGAAACAGCGGAAGAAAAAAAAAATGGGTCGGAAATCGATTTTGCTCAAATTTTTCACCCATAGATCTCCTTAAACCTTCCCTTCACTTCACATGCCTCCCACGAAAGGGAAAGTATGTGAGTATCTCCATCTGCATAGTAGACTCCAGAGCGCTTAGAGCCAGCACTGTTTGGGGATATATCTTGCATAAAACATCTTTTGCAATGTCTAAGGATTCTTGTCCACAGCACCCACACAGACCACACAGAAAATGTGTGCCAGCAATAAGGACTCGGAACACTCGGCTAAATGAGGCCCGCAGCAGTCCTTTTGCTGTGAACAAGTTGAGTAGTGAAAAGGAATGCTTCGAGCTGCTGCACATTTTCAGTGCAGTCTCTGTGGCCACAGCGGACAGGAGCCCAGAATAAATCAACCAAGTTTACCTGAGAATCCAAAAGTTGCCAATTTGGTTCTCTCAGCAGGAGGTGCCCACTTTGACCAGATAGCGTGGATGGAAGGATAGGTCACTCCCTGGAAAGAGATTTATAAATCAAGACCTGATTAGTCTGCTCCAGCAAACAAAACAACTTTATCAGTGGTCCAGATTTTCACTGCCCACCATATGGTGTTGTTGTTTTTTTCTTTTAAGTATATGTGAAGGCTTCTTGTTCTACGGTAATTTTCCTTTCACTTTGGGCATGTGATATTTTCGCAAGAGAGAAAGGGAATACATTAAATAAGTTGACAATGTGTAGTAGTAAAAAAATAACAAAATGAACAACACTTTGTGTTTGCAAGAGAAAACATTAAATAACTTGATGATGTCTAATAGAAAAATGTAAAATATAAGTTAGTGAAAAAGCACACAAAAGCATTTAATGAAATTAGGAAATAAGCATCTGAGTGGTCCTCAGTTTTGAAATTCTGTTATGACTGATACATAAAAGTAAAACAAATGTCACAGTAAGATTTTTTTTTGTTTTCCTTTTAATAAATAACGAAAATTATCTTTTAATTTCACTGTCATGTTTACGATGCTTACCTCAAAGAGTCCCTCCACAACTCGACATGCAATGAGAAGATAAGGGCTCCAAGTGGTCAGTAAAGGAGTGAGAAGGGTCAGCAGGGCCGTCACAAAAACACCTATACCAAAGAAATACTTGCCGCCATAGCGATTGGACAGGAAGCCTGAAATGACGAACCGCAATAAATCAAGATGATTTTGTCAGGTGCAAGTCTGATGACTGCAACATAAGCTGATAAATCTGCAATAAAGTCGTTTTGGTGAAATGAAATCTTTCAATTCTACAACCGATGCTTTTCAAAAGTTATTGACGATCTCTATAATGCTAACTAAACATCCTAATCATCTTTCATGAAATTAAACTCGCTGTTGAAAAACTGCATTGCGGTAACATTAAATGAATGAGGAATAAAAAGGACTCGGTTCTACTGGACAAATGTTTCTTGATAATTGTGAAACATAACATTTGTCATTAACTTGGATATATAGAATGAAAGCTATGATCTATGCAAACAAACTAAATCCCACAAATAGAGTGCTTAACTGAGAATGACAGATCCAGTGCGACAATATGGCATAGATAGTTTGGTAGATCTTGTGTTATTATCCCACTAACAATACAGAGGATATGAGTGATAAATGCATACACAAATGAGCATAAAACTATTATCATAACATGGAATAAGATGCATTTACCAGGAATAGTTCATATTGGACAAAGCAAAAAACCTGGAAATCCCTGAAGGTGTTTGTACCCCTGCTAAAATCAGAACACCCATTGATGTTTGCTACCACTTCACCACAAGATCCAAGAACAAAGGTCACCAGTCCTGTGTTTTTCTCTGTCAATTTAAGTGAACAGTTTGAAGTGTTTCAAGTCATAGCCCTCTACTAAAATTAGATGGAGATTTCTAGCCATTCACTTGGCTGGAAAAAATCTGTTGGTGATTATATCAACCCTGAAAGTGTCAGAGAGACACTACAGTTGTATTTATGTTTTCAAAATCATATGAATTCATTGTTCAAGAAATGACTGTCAAGGCTAGATGGCAATGTAAGACAAACATCTTGTTAATATGATATCTGTTATATCAAAAGTAAGAAATAATAAAATTTGACAAGCAAGACTTGGAGGAGACCAGTCCTTTTGGCACTTCTAGGGTTAAATTTTTTTTATCTAAATCAATGGATTTTACTGTTTCTGCGAACAAAAATTTCTCTTATTCTGTGTGCATCAAGATGAACAGAGTCGTCAAATTGATTAAAATATTAGTAAGGGAGACAAGGACAGGCACCAATTTTTCAACTGACTTCAGGAAAAAATATCACAGTTCTTACCACCAGGTAGCTGTGTTACTATGTAACCATAGAAGAAACTGGCCAGAATTTGACCTTTCAGATGTGGGCTCCACTGGAAATCTGGGCCTGAGATCTGGAGACAGAATAGCCAAACAGTCAAATGTGTTACATGTATTTGGAATTTTTTTTTTTTTTCTTTTTGTCCTCAGAGCTGTTCATTTTCTTTTATTCTGCTTGGAATGTGTCTAAAGAAATAAGGCATAGATAAACCCAGTAAAATACAGCACTGATCAGTCACTGTATTTTGGGTGCTTTTCAGCCACCTACTCTCCCCTCCATCCCTCCTTTTTCCTCAAACCATCTAGTCTTCTTGAATAAAAGTGAAAAGTAGGTCTAGCCTAATATCCTCTGGAAAGCTTAGGACTCTTACATTTCTCAGCTGTGGGCTAACAAGTGGGCAGATAGCCAAGCAGAATCTTCACTCTCTAGGCTATTTTTAACATGACAGTCTTACCCACTACAACTAAAGCAGTACATCCTAAGCATATGGCATTGTCTGAGAGCTCTCACAAATCAGCGTGATATGAAAATTCAGCCATGACAATCATTACTCCTCTGCATGTCTCTAGGCTTCTTTTCTTATCAAAGAAAGAACTTGTGTAACATTACTCTTTTCATTTCTCCTGTGTCGGCCTCTTAAAGTGGATGTCTGAACAAAAGAAAACCACAAAAACCACAATTAACTTACCGAATGTACAGTTCCGTTGACAACCTCACTCTTGTTGGTCGTCATGGCAACAATGGCCACACTAAGATTCACTCTCAGGGCATAAATGTTGGCTGTCAGAAAAAAAAAAAAGTGATTAAAAAAAAATAAGCATAAGAGTCTATGATAGGATCAATAATAAACATTAGAACAAATAATATATCTATGCAATAAAAGAATTGTGAATGAAAATGCATTCATTTTACTTCTAGATTACCATGATGTTGAAATATCATTTTGGTATTACCTAGATGAGACATCTGATGCCTTGCAATTTGCTGCTATTCACTGGCAACAATGTAACAAATGACAACATGAGTAATTTTTATCATGAGGTCCGAAATGTCATTATCATAACTTTCAAAAATTCTATGCATAATTCAACTGATACTTCTAACTTCTAGATGAAAGTGATTTCACAGATATCTTTCCATAAATGATTTATTATTTTCTCAGTTCTTCAAAATATAATATTCCCAATAAAGATGCTAAAAAAAAAAAAAAAGAAAGAGTATCTCACACAAGAGTATCTCACACAATCCAGGAAGTAATGCACAAGGATGCACACAACAATGTTTTTGAGACAAGAGACGATAGAAACAAAAGGAAAACAGGATAAAAGAAATAGCTGAACGTCTTCATGTCAAATATTGTACATTCCATCTCCAATATCTATTTCAACAGTACTCGATGTATGAATCAGCCCAATCACCTAAACTACCAGGCTGCGAGCCATTGAAAAGTGATAGTATAGAATGTATAATAAATATATACTTACAATTCAATACATGTACATAAAATTTGTATTTACGCTGTATTTACACCTACTACTTTACGAAGACCACAGGTGAAAAATGACAGTAGTCACAAAATACTTGTTTTAGGTAAAAATGAATTTTAAGATTTGAAAGTGTGTGATGCTTGTTTAAGAAATATATCGTAGTATTTTTTATTTACAGTCTTTCGATAGAGACACACAGAGGGCAAGAAACTTCAGTAGGAGGGCTACTGGTAAGGCAGAAAACACAAAAACCGTATCTTGTGACTTGCCATTTTCCCCCCGTGGTCTTTATATATGTTGATCAAAGACATGAAAGAAGCACCATAATTTAGAAAAGAAAATATCCCATAACAAAATAATGGCGATAAAATCTGTGCGGCATTCTCAACAATAATACGAGACTGTAGTTTGTGTTCAATACGTCAAGAACAATGACTATGACACTGAAAATAAAATCAGCCTATATTTAAAATTGAAAGAGTGAGCCCAGGCAAAATAACATATATGAGATAATATTGAAAACTAAAGCCAGAGAAATTGGATGACACAACTGAAGAAGAGAGAGATTAATAAAAATTGGGCTCTTGATGCAAATGACTATGAAACAAACCGCAAAAAATGAATTAAAAAAAAAAAGAAGGAACAATTATAAGAGGCAAACAGAGATAGTAATATGCTTACACAGGAGTTGTTTCAAATAACAGAGAAAACAGCAAGTGATTTTTGCAAGACAACATCGAGCAGAGGGGTAGGGCTGTAGCGATGCTGGCTGCTGATGCATGCGAAGTCCTCAATTTCTGCCATGATGTTCTGGTTCAGTTCTCTTGCAGATGATGCTGGGACATCTCAGGGAGTAACAATGAAGATAATATAAAATAATAAAAGCAGCAAACAGAGGACATGGGAAAATATTTTACGATGCACATATTTCCACCGAGATGACAACATCGAGTCCATGACAACATCGAGATGGCACATCTCACCAAAGCCCAGAAAGGCCATTAGAGCAATGATGTAACGCTTGGGAAGGATGTACCAAGGTGTGTCATCCTTGGTAACCTTTCCTGTCACATCCAAAGACTCATGGCTGAAAGCAGCGCCACTCGCAGTGGGTGCCTCTTGGCTGTACAACTCTGCAGTGGATGAGGCAGCCAACGGCTGGTGTTCACTGTCCATTATCTTCCAGTCTGTAGCAATTACACAAAAAGAAAGAAATTAAAAAAACACGATAGATTAAAGATTTCAAATTGAACAAAAAGCAAAGGGAACTCATCAAAGACAAACAGTTCACTAGATTTTCAGCACAAATGATCAAGACCTCTGCAAATGGATCTATTCTTCATCTTCTATTATCTATTATTAAGTTCATCTTTGCTAATAACTTTTCATCCATGTTTTTTTGTATGGAAATGAAGAAAATGATGATAACTTATGTGAAAAGTTTTAGTCTTACATTTTGTTGACCTTGAATTCATATCCAGAAAGTATAAGCTACAATTGGTGATATCAAAACTCCATTATTACTATTTTTTACCCAGACAAGGGAAGCGGGGTTTGGTAATTTCATTAGGATTTCATTCGCATGTGTGTGACTACCGGTACAAGAAAAGGTAAGGCTACATTTTGTGGCCTATAAAAAGTCATTCACATTTAACCTGGAGAGAAAAAAAAAATGTTTGTCAAGTGAAAACAAGATTATTGGTTTCGTTCCAATATCAGCTGGGCTGTGAGGGAGGAACTGGACATTTAGGGGGCTCTGCTTACTGATACCAAAACTGCATTGGCCTTCCCACTTATGTTTCACTTTTCATACTGATAAACTTATCGTTTCTTCTGTTGCATCTGGCATTCATCTCCACCATCTACCACTCTGAGAAATGAAATAATCTAATGCCACGTGTAAAGGATATTACCGGTCCCATAGACATCAATCTTGCATCACTGTGACTATGGGGAGATAGAAACTGGGGGAAAACCAGGGAATATAAATGCCACTATACATGAAACTACAAAATCAGACCTGGCTCATGACTCACCAAAAGAAATACACGAAGTTGCTGATCAACCGTGAAGTATTGTTCCTTGTGTAACGTGATTTAGGCGTATTCTGCTAGAGTCGAGTATTAACTGAGTCGCTGCTCACACTGTTTATTTATTCTGCCTCCATTGCTGACTGCTGACACTGTGTTGTCGCTGCTGACACTTTTCTAACGACACCGGCGATTGGTTAATGCCGTTATCGACCACCTGGGACAAACTGTTACAGCCTACGGGAGAAAACACTATAATCAAAAATTCCCTGAAGCATTTTTGCAATAAAATATATCTGGAAGAGGAAAGGGCCCAAAATTTCTCACTTAACATCAAATGTCTCTCCCATGAATTTATTGAATTCCACAAAGGTAATCCCCTAATATTAACATAATGATATAAATACATCTCGGTGTCAACCAATCAGATAGAGTTTAGCTCAGACGTCACGTCCGACATTTTCAAGGGATAGTGCAAGCGTTCACATCGAGCAACAGACACACAGAGAGGTGCCTTCGGTTTTAGACAGCGATTTCTGGATTATTTCATCAACATGAGACGCTTCGGCGGACTTGCTGTTCTTTTTGGGGTCCTGCAGGTTAGTAACAAAAGTTTGAGTATAATTTATTTCGATTTAATAACGGGAAGCCAGTTCCCACGCCTGCTGACACGAGTGTGCCAGTTCTAGCCTGGCCTGATACTGTAACGGGCCAAGGCTGTCTTGATGCTAGCTAGGCTAGGCCTACCTGGACATCGCCGCACTCAGGGAAATAGCAGACTGACACCTGGCATTCGTCAGCAATGGCATTCTCGTGTTCATCAGGATGGATACAAAGGCTGAAGCATAAATGAAGATGGAAAGATGTCAGTTTGATATTTCACCATGTGATAAACGGATTTTCCCCCACCAGTAGATCTATTCTAGCCATCCTATTCCTATTAGTATAATAATTAGTAGATCTGGTGAGTAGATCTCTGATCTAGACTCTAGTACTCTAGTGTCTAGTACTAATCTAGATCTAGGTCTATCACCAGTCTTAGATCTGTAATCCAGATCGTCTAGATGTCTACAGCTCTCTAGATTTAGGCAAGACCGAGATCTAGAGTGGAACCAGCTCTGCCTTTGTTGGACCTTCTCCCCCTTTCTGTCTTGATTTAGATCTAGAGATACATAGGCCACTAGGCCTACCTTAATTGGTCTTCAGTCAGCTCTCTTTCCATCGGCCTCCTCGTTTTTTTTTTTTTTTTGTCCTGTTAGACTAGATCTAGGCTAGATCCAGAGTCAAAATCTAGATTCTAGATCTAGATCTACAAGATCTGTATCAAAACCAAGCAACCCATGTCGGAAAAGTATTTTCCTGCAGGTCTGTGTGTCAAATGCCACACATAGTAGGCCTATTAGTATTAGTAATTAGTAAACTCAACCTGATCCAAATATGGATTTTTTTTTTTTTTTTATTAGATCTGCCTGGGCAGTAACTTTGACACAGTCTTTGTCACTCTCTGATCTGACATTAGCTATTGGGGGGTCCACAAAAAAACTAAAATTCTTTCCACAGATCAGATACGCTTTTTTTTCAACTTGGGCGTACCTGGTAATCCAGGATTTCAGCATTTACTGGAACCTAAATGTTTTGAACAGTTAAATGCCATGTTTTTGAACCCCAGTTAGTCAGTAGAGATGACCGGATGGTAATAAAGGTAGATCTAGCTTCTCGATCTGATGTTATTTTTCAAATGTGGGTGGGCCTAGATCTACTTTGTTGGGACAGAAATCAAAATCATGCTGGTGCTGCTAATGAATGTGTGCACATGATACACTTCTTATATAATTACGAGACATTATGATTATAATAATGGTCAGAAATTCAGGCAAATATGGCTGGGGACTGTTGCTAGTCTATCAATAGTGCGCAAGAGAGAGACACATCTTGAAAGTTTTGCGTGTCTTGTAATTGCTAAATCCATACAGGGATGTCAAATTTTCTGCTTTAATAGAATTTCCTACTTTTTGACTGTCAGTAATTTCTCTGTTGGCCCCAAATCCTGTATTATTTATCATTAACTAAACGTACTTCAGTTTGTATTGCTAAAGAATAGCCAGTAATTTTTCCTATTTTTTCATGCAGACAGATTGACGTCCCTGCATATAATTTTATAAGCAATTTGTTTGTTCTCCTTCCTATTTAAAAAAAATAAAAAAAAAATCAAATAACCCCCTCCCTTACCTTCTGTGGCAAGCAAATGCTTTTATCACTAAAGGCAAGTACAGAATGCTGTGATTTTTGGTTGTGTAATAAGTTGAGAAATAAAGTTCACAAATCAAGGAGCAGGTGTGTCCTTTACATTAATTTTTAGAGTGTTGCAAGCAAAGAAATCAGTCATGAGCTTCAGTATGTTTGTAGCCTGCCAGTTCATGTCCTTGCCAATTTAAATGATCACTGAATTATAACATGGCATATACATTTAGGTTATTGTTCTGCATCAGGCATCAAGACTGAAAGGCCCGGCTGCATCATAGGTTGCTTTCCAATGTTTATAAGAGTTGAAACAGTCAAGTTGTAGGTTAGCAAATGAATTGAAAAAAAGTTTTTGTGAAGATGGCCAAAAAAAAAAAATTCTATTAGTTTACTATAGTATCCATACATTGTATACAGTTCTTACAGAAGTCATAAATTTGAAATGAATGCTTTGTGAAAGAGTCAGTCCTTCAAACAAAGAGGGTATTACAGAGCATGTTAACAAGAAGAGTTTCTCTTTTTATTTTAGAGTGACAGGTGTCTACTCTATCTTAGTTCTTACCCATATGTATAAATGTTGTGGGTTTGAGGTAACAGATTGTGGGTTGTCACAATGTACATTGATCAGGGCTAGAGTTCCATTATTTGCTCTGAATCTGTTATGGCAAGTGTCCAACTCTATCTAGGGTGTAGATTTGTATGGCTTGAATTTTTGAAAGTCTGCCATTGCCACGACTGTAGTGGATTGTCTGTTAGTGGATTGCTGTAATAAATACCATTGTTGACTGCTGTATACTTGTATGTGATAACTTTCACTGGGTGATGATAAACTGAACGATAATCCATATAATGATATATTATAATATAGATCTAACTGATGTGTGAGTATGTTGGGGGGGAGGGGGGGGGGGTTAAAATAAAGAAAAGACAAAATGCTTGACTTTATGGGGAAAATTTTAGCTGCTTCTCTATACACCAAAAGAAAATAGGGACAGCCATCGTTAGTACATGAATGCCTTGCCTTTGACAGGTCATTAATGGAACAATAGCAGTTCTGGCAACAACACTTTTGTTAAAAGCAGATAGTTCATGGCATTGTATTTAGTCAATGTATGTATTTAGGCATTGTATTTACACTGCAGTGCATAATGAAGCAGCAGACACTTAAAGAGTCATGTTTTATTCAGGCTGATATAAGAAACATAGAAATAACCTCGGAAATTCCAATCTGGTCTTTCATGACATTGCGTATCAGGCCTATTCATTATTGATGAAGGAGGTGAAAGTCACAAAGCTGAAAGAAAACAAAGAAAAAAAAAAACATAAATGAATTTTAAAAGGACTAGAATTCCAAACAGTAATCAAGTAATGGCTGCTGACAGAGACAGATATATCAGAAACTGAGAATACGCACTGAATTTGCCCTCATATGTTACAGTTACTGATAAAGCTCATGCAGTAAAATGATTACAGTGGGTGAAAATTCATGTTGTTGAGACAGTGCTTCTCTTTCACTGACTGAAACTCATGCGGAAAGCGACCAAAGAGGGCTTTATTCTGTACTTGATACAGTTGTGGCGGGGCCCTAGTTCATATTCTGGGGTGGACACTGACATTAGGGGGACAAGAATTTGGACTATTAATTAGGAATGTGGACATAAACAGCTGCCATTCAATGATTCATTATTCAGCATCTGGTAATTACGTCTAATTGTTGCACTCAGCGGTGTATTTGTAAGCGCAAGGGTACCCTGGAGCAGTGGCATAACAATGCACTTAGGAACAGCCAAAATAATGGCCTAAGTACTAATTTTGTCCTTGTGGGGTGCTTGGTGGCGTCGTCAGTAATGCAGTATTATTCCATCGTTCTCAATCAATGCTGCAGGGACACTGGAGCAGCCATAAGAGCATGGTAATACCCAGAAGAAAAGGTGCAAATCCTTATCAGTGAGGATAAATGTAATAATAGGACATACTTATTGCTATTGCCTTGACCCGCAACCCTGAATAGAGACGACCGGTACACTTGACTCTTGACCTTCGAGATAACTGATACCCAACACCAGGAGGTTGAAAGACAAATATAAAACATAAACCCTGAATAATACCCGTCACGAGGCATCCCGATTACTCCTCACGGACCGGGAAGAACTAAGGACAGGTAGTGCATGATGCCACACATAATTCGTGCGGGAAGAAAGAGTGGGCAGGGCTTATTTTATTAATTCTGATTATTTTTATGCCTTGGGATCTATGTCGCCAAGAGGACGAGTATACCGTCTGGAGGCCATTGAACATGGTGCTGGTGATGTGTATATATCAAAATTCTGGTCGGAAAAGTGACAGGATTTACACTTTGTTCTGTCTTTTCTGAGCTCTCGATCGATGAAGTGACGAGACTTCATAGAGTTACATTCACCTTCAGCTCTCATAGCACTGAAAAAAAAATTCCCATCTTCAGATGGGGTAATTGCATGAAATACTAGCTCGTGCAGTATTGGACGCATGGGGCGAATAGTTAACTGGAAGTCGCTGCATATGGAAACTAGTTTAACAATAATACATGTATTTGATATCGGCCTGAAATTGAAATGCCCCATATTTTAGAACTGCTGTTGTTGCACAAAGAAAATCATGATAAATACACGTATGTCTAAACAGAAAGTTATATTCACTACATTTAAAATATGAAATCATCATGGGATATCATTTTCTGTACGCGTGATCCAGACTACTTGGAGCAGAAATAACATGAGTTTCAAAATTACACGTTAAAAAGGATATAATTGAAATAATGTTCTGTTGTAAGGAATAAGTTTGTACAAAGAGGAAGAGTATCTTGGTTATGGACAATTCCTGGGAGAGGCGAAAACGTCAGAGATTGTAAGATCGCTACGTGGTCGTATGCAATCTATGTGTAAATATGAAAGGCTGTAAATGATGGTTTGTGAATGATTTCCAATGCATTGTGTTCAGTTTGTGAGTTCATGTCTGTTCTCTGTAGCAACTACGTCACATTTTGTCATAAAATCGTTCATATAGCGCTCGTTTTACGTCAGAGGTGCCAGATTATAATCGTAAGAAAATGATTGCAGTTCATTGCCAGGGAACTGTTCTGGGCAGGATAAAGAAACCATTCGTTTTAGTGAAACTGCATGTGGAAACAATACTATAGTTTTATTTTAATACATCTGTCAAGTGGCACCGCGTACTGCAGAGGTCCCCGGCCCGCATTGCAGCATCGTAGAGCAGCTTGCGTAATCGATAGTGAGTGAGTGCTACAAGGAGGTGTACGGTCCGGCAGGCTTGTGAGCGCTGGGATGGTGCGATATTTATCGAACTCACTGCTGAGTCATCAGTGGAAGCGGCCGTGGTGGTGAAGCAATGGGGTGTGCAATGTCACACAACAGAAATACAATGTTAATGTAGTGGGACATTAACGCAACGGACTCCTAACGTAATGCTGCGATCATAATTACATGTGGCAAATAATCCCCAATGCATGTATTTCGTTAGTTAAGAACGAAGAAGATATCAAAATCTGAATAGTGTATAGTTTCCAGCATTTCTTATGGCTGAATTATTGTTTCCCTTATTTTGTGTTATTTATTATTATTATTATTATCTTTATTTTGTTAATGATTGTGCTACAGTGTTTTTTTTTTTTTTTCAATTTTTCCACATAGAAGTGCATTAACTGGCAGTACTTGTAGGTAAATGGAACGGTTAAAAAAAAAAAAAATGTTTTTTCGTCTCCATTTCTAGGAAACACATTAAACCATTCATTCTATATTGAAAACTTTCAAAAAGGGGGAGGGGGGGGGGGGGGGGAGATCATCTTTCATGGACGTGGCATTTTACTGAAGAACGATGGGAAGAGGAAAAACAAGTAAAATATACTTATTAGCCATTAGCCAAGAGTTGGACAGATTTGATACTCTAGCAAACACTTCCAACCCCCAGTAAGCTCTTTATGGTCATCTTGGAAGCAGTCTGCTCATGCAGGAGTTTCATGAATGTTGATGGATCGATAATCAATACAAATGTAATGTCATTTTGAATACACCCTATGTATGCAACTCAATAACCGTGCCTGCTTTGTTCTCCCAGTGGCGGACAACACTCCTTTTCCCAATCCCTTCGTTACGCCCGGGTAAACTACAACCCACACTATTCTAGGCATATGACATACCATTATTTCTCTTAAGAGAGTCTATGTTTCTTTTGAGCAGCATTGTGTCCGTGTATAAGAAATGAAGAGAGAATTCTCTTGCCAAA
>JBCAUA010025487.1:0-26736 GCA_038406235.1 Peronia verruculata
TCCTTTTCAGATGTTACTGCTGTGTCCATTTACCCGGGATGACAGTGGGCTTTGGTTGTGAAAGGGTTAAGAAGTAAGAATCTGCTGTTCACCCGTGTTTTGATGTTACTGTTGTGTTGGTTTACCCCACGGTTCTTTCCTCAAACCACAGCAGGGCTCATGCAGATGACACCTCTGACTCTGAGGATTATTGGTCTGATGAAGAATTTGAAAATGATGACCCTCCGGTGAGATTTCCCTCGCTTTGGCTCATTCCTTACTTCAGTGTTGTTCTCACCACAGCTTAAGTCAAACTCAAGCATTCAATTTCCTAACATAAAACCTGGCATCAAAGGTCAGAATTTCTGATGAATTGTTTATTATACTAGGTTGAACATGAACAGTTTCTCATGTCTATCACATTTTGTCAAGTAGAATCTAAGTTTTCCATGAATCATGGCAATCTGTGTAATTAGGATTCCTGCAGTGGATGAAACTATAAGAAAGACATTACTTGATTAAGTGCACCTTAAATTAATGACACCTACCTAATGTGAAAATACTGTGTTAGAAATTGTATATTGTAACAGCATAGTGCCAATCAATTAAATCTTGTACTTTAGGAAGTTTTGTGC
This sequence comes from Peronia verruculata, assembly GCA_038406235.1. NCBI lineage: Eukaryota > Metazoa > Mollusca > Gastropoda > Systellommatophora > Onchidiidae > Peronia > Peronia verruculata. The sequence goes on from JBCAUA010025487.1 coordinate 615, forward strand.
AGTTTTAGGATAAAATTAGTTTAATAATTCCCGAAAAATAACATTTATTTCAGAATTTTCCCAGATGAACTAGGTAGAAATTGGGAGTTTTTGATACACTCACTGTTAATTGTCACTGTTTATTAAAAAAACAACAACAGAGTTTTGTGATAGGAAATTGAAATTTGAGTGAGCATCACTTATCCCTGGGTGCAGCTGCCTTTTCCTCGTGAATCTGGCTTTGTTAACTGATTTACTGAGCAAAAATCTGATTCACTTGCTGTTTTCCCAGACATTACTTTGATGCTGCTTGCTAGCTCCATGTGCTTTTCTATGTGTTGCACTTAAATGTCAAGAAAAAGAAACAATAATATATGCTGAAAAAGCATGTATAAGGCATGACTCGATACAATGAGAGGAAAGTTATACAAGGGTTCATTGAGAAAATAAGATTTTACTGATCAGGGAGTGATGGGAGTTAACTCTGTAATGAACATCTTGGCATAAAAAAAAATGTTAGCTCTGTAATTATGTTTTTTCACCAAAGTAAGATATACCCATTTCATCTCTCACTGACACCAAAAATTCTATACAGTGCTTGAAAAACTTGATATCATGATGGAGTTAACTCTGTAGTGAACGTCTCAGCATAAAAAAAAAATGTTGACTAAGTCATTATGTTTTTCCACCAAAGTTACATATACCCATTTCTCTGACAGAGATATTTAAATTTTATTTTAAAAAAAAGAAAGAAAGAAAGAAAGAAAGAAAAGAAAGAAAGAAAGAAAGAAAAAGAAAAAAGACAACTTTGATGTTTTGCATGGTCAGTTAAGTCATATTAATTTACCATTATTATGTCTAAGAGCAACATCAGCAAATGCAATGTCATATCAACCTTTGAAAGTATAAAATCATTTTAACTACCGCTGATACTTATTTTGAGAAAATCGGAAACTGACCCTTGAAAACCAAATTCTTCGAAGTCCTAAATTCAGAGAGAGGGAACTAAGGCAATGCTAGAATTCAGGATCAAGTTAGTTTTCATGGAAATGAGTCTTTAGCACCAAACAGTTGTAATTTTCTCCAAATAGTGGTGTGTGATACTTACTAGTTTCAGTTTTGTGTGAGGTGAGACTGGAGACCTTAAGATAGGGTTATGAGACACAGTGAACATGTATACAAACAAGATACATTCATTTAAAGAATAGCATCAGAACAAGGCAGATTCCTTATACATGTACATTGCTCAACCTGATAAGCATACTGCTGATAATAGAAATGCCCACTTCTTTCATTCATTATATTAGGATAACAGCTCTATGTCATTTTTTATAGCACATGGACTTTTTGACATACTGGAAAACCAATTTTTTTCATTTTTATTACTCATAAACCAATAAACTGGCTGTTAGCAAATTATCATCTGTATGTTCAAAAATTTGGTATAAATTGTCTTGTCAAATCTGTGTTGAATGTTTGCTTTCTTTTCCTGAAAGTATCCATGAAGTTTTTAAAAGTTTTATTTTTAAGGAAGATGCACCTTCATATTATGTTCATATTGTAATTTCACAGAATAGATGTTCTTGCATGATAAATAATGCACCATAATGCTCACATAATATGAAATATTCATTGTTACACTTGATATATATGTTTGTGGAAACTTCAACATGCAGAATATGAACTGTTGCGAAGTATGAATATTAGTTCATCTATATTAGTTAATCTGAGTCTACTTCCTGGATTGATTATTGCACCCAACAGGGCCGGGATCTGCTTTAGGCTACTCAATTGTAACCATATGCTCAGAATCTAGCTCTAAGATGAGATAAGATAAGAAAAACTATTTGACCATTCACAACTGATATGACATATGCAAGATATATTCACACTCTCACGTTTATTGTATGAAATATCACATCACTGGATTCATGATTCTCTTGAATTATTAATTAAATTTATTACAATTTATGCTGTGATTTTTTTGTAAAGGCTTATTTTATCTGACAAAACTTTCAGCCTGCAATATTTTTGTGTGATTTTGAAATGTGGCTGTTAACAGCATATATTTGTATGGTTGCTTATAGCATCTGTTTTTATATTTACTTCAAGCTGGAAAGAGTAAACATAGAAATTATCATCACAGAAGGAAAAAAAAATCACCACAAAGACATAGGCATGCAGACATAACATTCACATAATATTTCCCCTCCTCTCTCATACACAAACATGTACACCCAGACATTTATGAGAGTGTAGTAATGCACTGTTGTATAGAAACTTGCTTCAAGTGAAAGGTTTATCATTTATCTAGTGATGTAATTGTTATCATTTCATTGCTTTATGCACATAGGTCAGTGCTTCAGTCTGTCACTGCTGATTCGCCATATTAACTCATAGATGGACTCGGGAAGCAAAAGTTTGCTGTGTGCTTCAAATGTTTTGTTATTGACCACTTCTTGGGGACTGAGATTTAAAACACTTCAACGCCTTTTTGGGGGATTGATTAATTTTTTTTTGCTTGTGCATTGGTGGTTAGCATGTGCATTAGATGTGGTGAGAATAAATGAATAGATCCTGACTACATCACTACAGACATTTCCAGAAAATACAAAACATTTAACAATTCAAGTGTTTGTAGTATAGGCTATATATAAGTACAGCAATATTCACTTCTCTGAAAAGTGTGGATCTATGGATTGCTGCTGCTCATCAAATATAGACATCATTTGTTTTCTTTTCATGTTGATCTTTGCTGTTTTATTCAGATATACCATAAGTCTGCAGATTTCATCCACATGCACAAGAAGAAAGGATTGCCATGTCAGAAAAAAATGGCTATCGAAGACAAGCTTTGGAAGAAAATTTCATTGAATTTCCAAAAACATCTGTTAATGAGCATATTCCTGTGAAGAATGTGAGCACAAGCTTAGACTTTGTGCTTTGTTTGAGACCTGATGGATGAAATCTTATGGCAGATGCTTAATTGTATATATGTACATATTTATATATATATATAACCATGAAAATAAATCATTTTTTCAAGAAAGAACAAGGGATCATGCAAGAATATAGAGAAATTTCCTATACGGATGATGTGCAAATATAACTACATATTGGAATTTTTTTTTTTATGTCATTGCAATCAAGTTTATCATTTTATTTGTTGTTTTCACCCCATGCATACCTAGCATTGTGTTAGCACAAAGGCAGTTGGCCTTGCATAGCTTTAAACGAGTGCACCTATATCACTGAATATCATTGAACTTTGAAGTGTTGTCATGCCTCTTCTCCTGAGTCTCAGACCAGCTAGTTTTAGCAGGACGTTTTATTGTCCTTTGTAGATGACTGTATTGTGCGGGCAGTTTTTATTTCAGCAATGAACATAATGACGGCTCGGAGCAAGAACCCGACAACTGACATTTTCAGAATTTTACAGGAGAGAGAAAAAACTGATTTATTTGTTGTGGATTTTGATTTGAGAAGTTTTCTTTGTACTGAAGCTTTATAGTGTGATGGCGAATGTAATGATATCAATGTTTCATATACAAAGTTGTTAATTTTGTAGTAAATAGCAATTGTTATCAATTGGAGGAATATGGTTGTAAACTTTGTCGGGGCAAAATCCTCCAAACACCATTGTCGCAATTTAGAAAGCAGTTTAACAGGGTTAAAATCCACTTATGCTCTACGTCGGGTTTTATAAAAATAGTGATGTCGAAAAACAGAATTTATTTTATAAAAAAAATAATCATGATCATACATTAGCCAAAACAGAGTTTTTAATGACTACAATGACGAGAAGTTAAAAAAAAAAAGATAATTACTTAGACCTTTTTATAATCTCATATATAACTGGATCTATACTGATAGAATCATTTTGTCTGTGGCAAGGGAAAAGAAAATTTCAACTGTCCGCTCTCTTGGTGATTTACAAACGAGATAATATAATCCTATTGCATCAAAATTATTGGAAAAACTAAAGAGAGCACAGCAGTTAAGAAAAAAAAAAAAAAACTGCCACTGTTCACTGGACTAGCTGCTGCTGCATCTTAAAACAACAATAAACAACAAACATAGTTCAGTCTTCCTTATCATTACCCCGGATAGGTAAGTCTTGATAAAATTCATGATACACTGGGGGCACCAGACTGGATTTGCACAGGCTCAAAAGATCATCCTTTTTGACTTGCGGGATTCCCATGGGAGTATCTAGGTAGTGAACAACTGACTGTCCATCTGTTTCACCTTCTGTGCCCAGAGGATTGCACGCCTTGCTTCGTTTCCTCTTTGTGAGGTCAATTCTGTACTCTTCTCCATTGTAGTTATAGGCCACATACAGTGCTGTTCTATCTTTCCCTTTTACAGTGAATTGTTGCACGCTGCCCATTTGATTTTTTGTCCATCATCCTCTGCGCTGAGGTTCTTTACTGTAGTGGCCATTTCTCTGAAGTTTATAAACTCGTGTGTGATCATCTCCCTCACGACGTAAGGAGTTTTGGATTTCCTGGCGGTTCTTATGGTAGAGTACCATTGTTCTGGTGTAATTATTTCAGTGTGTCTTGTTGCTCGTTTGATTACGCTGTGCAACGAGTCGTTCTGGGTCTCTGTGTGGCCTTTCTCAAGGAAAGTAATGGACAGCCTAGGTAGATTTAGGCTCTTGTTAATGAAGATCAGCATAAATCCCACAAATTGATTCCTGTTCTGGCCAGGGCAGTTGTCGGTGATCAGATCGATTTTTTTGCAGCGGTTCTTCGCTTTCCCCTGAATAACAGGTAACTTCGCTTGTGTCAAGATCAGGTTGTGCACACACAGCTTTCACTTGTAGTATAAAGAGGAGTTGTTGGACTTGGGGCAAGGCAGAAGCTGTTGCATATCAAAGCAAGCACACCCTCCCTCATTGTCCATAAGGCTCCTCTCCTTTCCTTCGCCTCCGACTTCATGTGTCTTGCTTTTTCTTTGTTCTCTAAATGTTTCTGATTCAGTAGCCTTTGTTCCTCAAAGGGATTGTCCAATTTTTCAAATTGAATGCATTCATCACAACTGTCTTTCTTGGGCCTAAAAAATGAAAAATTTAAGTACAATTTATTTGGAAGTAGAGTAATTTATAAAAATTTGTACATCATATTTACACTATCATGATTTAAATAAATAGAATCTTTCTTTTTCAGCCAGACAAAATTATTTTGCAGTCGTTACAGGAAAAAATCCTGTAATAGAAAGAAAATATATCAAATTCCTCTTGTTATGCCAGTGGCCTCAAAACACATCATTTTCTTTTTTTTTTTTTGTTTTCAAATTACTGAAGTCTGTCATGTCAGACTAGTGTCCCCCAACACATTATTATTATTTTTTTTTTTTCAAAATGACAGCAACAACCAGAGTTCTTTATATCATCCAACAGTTATTGAGCATGTTGCAATATAGTGTAGGTTTAAATAATTTTTAAATTAAATTAAGAATATGCTAGTCCTAAATGTGCCCAGTGCAAGTGGTGTTTTTCAGTTTTTAGTTTATTAAGCACTTTGCTTTATTGTTTTGATTTTATTATCTTCAGCACCTTCTCTGGTTTTTGTTTGTTTGTTTATTTGTTTACTGGTGTCCCTTATTTTTCTCTGTCATTATCTGTAGTGTTATTGAATGAAACAAAACGCGATTATTCCTTGAGGTCCTGTCCCAGTGTTTCTCATGAAACTGTAATTTTTGTTTTATGTTTAACAACCCTTGCACTTACACATTATTTTTCTTGATCTGCTCATCTGCTTCCCAACAATGTGTTATTATCCCTCACCCCCACCCTTAGACACACACACGGACATGCTTGCACAAACGAATCTTATTAGAGAAGCAATTTGTTTTGTTGTTGTTTTTTTTCTTTTTTTTTTTTTTATATGAACAGCTGTTTTTTGTTTTGTTTTGTTGGTTTTTTTTTTCATTGGTCATAAAGTTTTTAGCTTAGCAAAAAGAATGTTTTATTCATGTTACAAAAAAAAAAAGATATTAATAAAACCACTGTGTTCTATATGGCTTAGTATATCATCAATACTCTCAAATGTTATGCTCACATGCAGGATGCTTGGTCTCTGTTTGTGTAATACCAAATCTGCCCTCTACATGCATGCTTCACTCATCTCTTTCATTCATTTATTTATTTATGTATTTGAGTCAATAACTTTAGTGATTTCTGTAATAACAAAAGAGAAGACCTGTAAGACGAACACAGTAAACGTTTCTGAATGAAATCAGTTTTCCCCTCATTATAGTTTATCAGTCAGTAGTTGTCCTTCAATTTATCAAGAAGATAATGGAGACCAATTTCATCTAAACCCTAAAATATAAAAAAAATTCTTCACTTTTGTTAATATTTTGTCGGCCATTTTAAAGACTTTATTTCTGTGTTGTCCTTAATTGATAGGAATGCCTTTAGAATTAAGCAACATGTATATATTCACTCATGCAATATTTCTGATTTGTTCATGTTCAAGATTAGATCATGCTTTCTTCCTCATAAAAGATCCTTGAACATCCAAGAATCTGAAATTTGTTTGTCATAAAATAATGGTAGGAAAATAATAGAATTGTTACTGTCTCATGAAAATTTCTGAGATCACATAAGAATAGTAAGATAAATTACATTATTTCGCACTAAGAACTTTTTCTTGAATATGCACTATGCAAGTAAAGCCACAAAATACCTCTTTGATCATCTTTCTGAGATGCAATGAAACTATTGCAGCAGTGATAGTAATAGCAACATTAGTGGCATCATATGAGGGAAACAGGGAGAGAATGAAAATACTGATAAAGAAAAGCTCAAAGTAGGCTCAGAACTTTGGCTTTCAAAATTCTTCATCAATTCCCATTGTGTCAGTTCTTCATTTTTGTCATTTGTTTATTTTTTTGTATGTTGATTTTGCTGACAGGCTGTGTCCTGCATCTCAATGCATTTATATAAATTGGGGAATTTAACCTCTCACAGATTATTTCAACAGTGTTCTGACAGATGATAGCATATAATAATATGTGGCATTTTTGCTTTTGCTGTTTCTTTTAACACTGTTTGACTGTTGTTAGCTTTGACTTCCGATGTAATTAAAGAGATTTAGAAAGATTATATTATTTACAAATTATGTAAACTCAACATGGATGCAATAAGCAGATACAGGTGACACATTTGTGAATCGCACCTTAAAATCATCTTGAATAGATAAGATTTGTTACTGAATTATTATTGATGTCTTCCAGGAACCTCCACCTCCACTTTCACTTCCACTTAAACAAGGTAAGAAATGTTTAAATAAAGTTATGCTTAATGATTTTTGTGAAAATTCAAATTATTGAATTGAAAAATGAACCAATATGAGACGCAATGCGATGAAATCAGGCGCTCGTCAAATTTTGGGCATATGCAGTTATTAGTATCATTGTGAAAATAATTCATTTCCCTGACTGTGTGTGAAAAATCTTTTGTTCTACCTAAGGTTGAAGTTGAGATATTGGCAATTAAAGACGATGGGGTAGCGTGCTGCCGCAGCTGAATTAAGTGAGAAAATGATGGATCATTTTTGCAAATCCTTCTAATCCTTTCCAGGCTTTGGCACTAAATTACAATTGTTGAGCTTTTACTCAATGTATTTCAGCAAATTTGACTCTGAAATGTATTTCTAGATTGATATACAAGGGCTCTGTGAAGAAAATAAACATGCGTTAAAAATTCATTCACTGTTGAAAAGCACATGATTTCTCCAGTGGCCTCAGTTTGACAAGCGCCTGGTTTCATCGTGTGGCATCTCATATAGTGCTTTTGTAACTGATGCTGTCAAAACAGTAAATATAGATTTTTTTAACATTGTGTAATGAGGAATTTGTTGAAATTTGACAATATCAGTTCAGCATTGCAAATATTCTAGTCCATTTGTTACACAGCCAGGTCAAAATGATCATCATCGAGAAAAACGGATTCGCAAGTTGATATCAAAAAGTCCCTGGATTCCTGTATAACATTAGGCTGGTGAGGTCTGTTTACATGTGTATACCGCTGGCAGATGAAGAGACATCTGCGTACCCATTCAATCTGGTAGTTTAGTTGTGTGTTAGTGGTAAGACAAATACTACACAATTTTCTGTGAGTAACTCTAAGGGTTTAGTTGTGATTTTAGTTTCGTTTGAAATGGATATCAATTTGTAGTAAAGGACAAACATCATATTTCAAAATTGAAAAAAAAAAATTGCTTAAGTGTGAAGTATCAAAAGAGGTCTGTGATGATGCTTGTTTTGAATGGCATCGATGATTTCCCAAGGGGCAAAGTTTCATTTGAGGAGGATGAGATACAGGGATGCTCTTCAAAAGCACAGCATAGAAATAAGTGAAAGAAATTGCAAGGGTTGAGTGCCATGATCATAGAATACAGTTCAAGAAGTTATTGACTTGTCAATACATAAGCAAGAAAATTCTGAGACAGCTGAGGGAAGACGTCAGGTACAAAAGACCTGAAGTTTAGCTTGGATGCTATTGGATATTCCAGTCAGACAATGTGACTTCCCATAACGTGTGAAAAAACTGACTTTTTTTTGGTTTAAAAAAAAAATGATAAAACAACAATATGATTGTCACTCCTCATCCATTCTTCTCATCAGATGTGGGCTCCTATGACTTTTTGCAGTTCCCTTAGATGAGATTTCACATCAAAGGCAGCAGATTTGATACAGTTAGGGCATTTCAGCATGATTTGAGATGGTCATAAGACTTTCAGTTTTTTTGTTTTTTTTTTTGCTCTATGATAGATACACTATGAGTGGTGGTATATCAGTGGCAACGAGACAACTTCAAATGAGGCAAAATCAATATGTTCTTTAGAATTTAGAGGCAAATTCCAGCTTTTTTTTATATCACCTCGTACTGACAATGAAATCATGTAGTAAACTTTACATTTGAACAGCTTGGTGCAGGTGGGTTGTACTTAAATAACTCTTCAAGAAAATGAAGTACGCTTATTTGTTTTTCCCATTGACCTCATGAACTCTGTATTTGAAAATGTTTACACTTACTCATGTCACCCAGTAATGCAACATCTATTTACATTGTAATTGGAAAATTACATGGGAGCTATTTATTTTGTAGAGAATTATTTTTGCTGTAATTTGTTTCATTAACTGTTGGAGAAACATGTGATTTCCCCATTCGTCTCAGTTTGACAAATGCCTGATTTCCTTGTGCCGTGTCTTATATGTGCGTTCCTCCATTTTCAATGATCGTCACTATTGTCTCTCTGTGGATATTTTTAGTTCAGTGTGCTATGTAAAAAGTGTGTGTAAATGTAAATTTAATATGTAAGTATGCACAGATGTTTGAGTGTATATAAGTGTATGTTACACATTATTCTCTCATTAATCCAGTAAGTCTGAATGTAATTATTTCTCAAGTACAGATAAAAATGTCTTATCCTAGCTTGTCTTATGTTTATTAAATTAAACTGGACTTTCTTTTTAGTTTACCTTTCTTCTGTATGAGCTTACTTTATCTTCTCTTTCTTATCTTGTCTTATTTATCTTGTCTATTCCTTCCTATCCTGACCTGTCCTGTCCTGTCTGACCATGTTTGTTATCTTTTATGTAGTGTTATCTTACCGACCTGGTAATATATATATGTATTTTTTTTTCTTTATGTCTCAGATGACACCTATGAGGTACCAGAAGGAGGAGTTGTAAGTAACCATTAACATTTTATGGGATTAACTTTCTTTTTCTTTCTTATCTGACCTATTGATTATTTTATGAGATAAACTCTCTTTTTTAATTTTTCGTCTCTTGTCTTTTAGTGTTTATCTTATGAGATAGACTTTTTTTTTTTCTTCTCTCACCTAATTTTACTTCTTGTTGTGTGAGACAGATTTTCTCTTTCTCCCTTCCCACTCCTGTCTTTTACTGGTTTATTTTGTGAGATAAACTTTCTGTTGTTTTTTCCCTCATCTGTCTTTTACTTGTTATTTTATGAGATAATTTGTTTTTGTTTTTGCTGTCACCTGTCTTCCATTTATTTTATTTTGTTTTCTTTCTTTCTTGCTTGGGCTGTCCTCTACTGGTTATTTTGTGAGATAAACTTGTTTTTTCTTTCTCTCCTGTCCTATATTCGCCATGCTGTTCGCCAACTGGGCTATCCCGGAAAAGCTAAATGTTCAGGAGAGCGGTTTAAAGTTTTCAACATTTTCCAGACAGAATTTAGCATATTAGTTTTAAAGCAAATGCGACCATATTTATACAGTGTGATTGTTTATATTTCCTTTATATTGTCAGCTTAGAATGATTATCTTGTGACCTCTAGGTTTTTGTTCATTTTCGAAAAAAGACAAAGAAGTGGGATAGCTCAAGTTGGCGAACCCTAGGTAGAGCACTTCACGGTCCAGGCACCCCGTCAAACTGATCTATCCCAGATGGTTCAGTTAGTCGAAACTTGAGTATCAAGAGTAAAGTCATTTAACAGTCTAAAGTTCTATGGACTAATGATATCAGGCTCAACAAAAGTTAGTTAAAACAATGACAAACACAAAATAGAACACAGCAAAGAAATAGAACTAGCAAATGGTGCAGTTTATCATCAATAAACGCTTTTTGAACTTTGTACAGGGCATTACTAAATCTCTTCATAAGCAGATTTATCATTGTACAGATGCGGCAGGCATTGTCAAGAAATTCAACTAGTTCTGCATGTGAGGGTCTTGACAGTCTTGTAAGTAACTTTGAATGAGGTCCAACTGATGACCCCGCCACTCTTGTCATGCAGAACAAGCAGAACTTGTGTTGTTCAATGCCGTATTTACTGCAGTACAAGTCATGCGCATGTTTTTTTCCTGCCATGAAAATGTTAGCTGAGAGCGCCACTGGCATCACAATGTCAAGTAATCGTTTAAGAGGTGTCTAGTAAATCACAATTCAATTAACGCTTGGCCAGCAATTGTTTTTGTTGTTGCCGTCCGGACTTCAGTCTTGTCATAATAGCAGCCTGCAACCTGTCCATCATTTTGTATTTTCACATACAACTTTATGGCCGTTACTGGTAGAGATCGAGAGGATCATATCACACCCATACCTCAAGTGGGATTTTACTTGTGTTGTTACTGATCATGCATGTAACGTCTACGTCATTGGTGCCACAGACTGAAGGCCACGGACTGCTTTGTAACCTGCAGCATGTGTTTGTCGGTCCTTAATTTACATACCAAAGGTGGCAAGGCATTGAAAGGTCCATAGAAAGGGTTGATTATAATTTGGTGTGAAAGTTGGTCCTTTCAACTTTAGCAATGTGAAAATTTATGTCCAGACACATGATGTTTTGTCCCACTGACCAAAAATTCTTTGTCTGAGACATAGCTATAGAAGTTAAGGGTAGATTCCTGAAATACATCACGTTGATAAGTTATAATTATATACCAGCAAATTTATATCACAAAGTTGAAACTCAAAGAAACATTTGAGACGTGACACGATGAAATCAGGCGCAACAGTGAATGAATTTTTAACGCATTTTTATTCTTCACAGAACTCTTCTATATCAATCTAAAAATGCATTTCAGTGTTAAATTCTGTTGAAATAGATTGAGTAAAAACCCCAAAATTGTAATGAAGTGACATGGCCTAATAGGGATTACAAAAGATTAACAAAAGTCCTTGGGCATTTTCTAAGTTCAGCCCCAGCAAACAAGCCAACCCCACCGTCTTTATTTGCAAATAGCCTGACTGCTACTTAATTAAGGTAGGACTTTTTTTTTTTTCACACACAGAAAGGAAAATGAATAACCGCCACAGTGATACCAATAACTTCATACATTCAAAATTTGAGGAGAGCCTGATTTCATCATTTGGGAGAGCTACACAAAAGAGTGGAAGTGCATTCTCCAAACTTGTGCATAATGTAAAATGCAGCTTTTTTTTTTTTTTGAGATAAAAGAAAAAAGAAATGACAACCATATGAGTTTGAAGACAATGTTAGATACATGTATATGATTGTAAAAGATGAACATGGAATGGAACTTCTGTTTTAGTCTATATATACAGGTTTCATTCTGAGTATGCAGTGTGATGCATGGTTTTAGAACTAAAAAAGGAGAATCATTTTTGATTTCTAGACATGAGCAGCCTCTTTGCCCTCTGCTGACAATGACAGTCAAAGACAGGAGGATAACAGAAGTTGAAAAGTAAAAACCTGCACACATTCACAGTAAAATAAATTGATATAATTAATGCCTACAATTCATGTTATCACACACTCTTTGAAAGTTCACGGTGTCTCCTCCTCTTCCACACATAGACGGGACGTGATTACATTTTTACTGCTGTACTTAATTTCATTCTCCGGACTTCCAGGAAGGATGACGCAATGGTGACCAGGGGAGGGAGGTCGGTTGACACATGCTGTCCTTTTCAAATTCAGTGTGATACCAGTGAGTGTGTATAGTGGTGATAAGGGCATCCTGAAATTGGTTTCCCGTTTCTCAATAAAGGGTGATATTATCTCAAGCAATAGACGAAAAGTTGCTGGCATCATTCGTAAATAGTTTAGGCATTTTTTGTGTCTCTCAGCACTTCTTCAGGAAAATGGTGGCATTCTCCACACATTAGTTTTCTTTTATAAATGCTGTGAACTCAATGTCTTCTTCTGGAGCTTTTCTTCTCTTAAGCCAATAAAGTATCATGAGTCTCAAAAAGGAAACACCGACAGCTGTTGATGGCATCGTGAACGGAAATAAGTTGATTAAAACTACAAAAGTCATTTCTATAAATCGTAAATCTCCAAATGGATCATTGTTGATATTTTGACAATAATGTCTTAATAGTACATAGTACATTTCCTTTGTTTCCTTTTTCTCTTCACTCTCTCACAGAAAGATGACGATGCCGTTGATTACATCATGCCAGATGAAAGTAAGTCCACTCTGCATTGTAGGGTGAAATGAGTTTAAGTTAACTTTGATAAAATAAAGAATTATCATCTGTATTGCCAATAAGACCTGGAGTTTAAAGAACATCTGCATAGTGATGGCTGACCACAGACATCGTTTTCAGGTTGTGACATTCATCCTATCACAGTGTAGGACATGGGCTAATGGCGTCATTCTCAAGTTGCGGGGTTGGCGTCCTGGAAGTGATTTTTTTCTATTATTACAGATAGACAATTTTTTTTCCATCAAATTTGGCAAGTTCAAATTACAGGAAAACAGTGAAAAAAAAAAAAACAACAGAAAAAGACTTTCTCCAACCATTGCCATAGCAATGCAGTCATCTCAGCTTTTAGCCTGTCTAATATGGCTACCTTTGAAATCTATCTCCTCTAGCAAATATCAGTTGAACCCAATAAAACTTGAGCAATCTATTGTTTGCATATAATTTTTTTTAAAAGTCCTGTTTTCAGTTCTTTATGCGCAAAAGAAAATTTTGTAGAAATTTTTTAAAGTACCTTACAGTTAACTTGTATTTCAAGTTTTGCCCTTTTTCATAACAATTTTATTCTCCAAAACGTACAAACAGGTTGGTTCACACATAGGTATGTTTAATGATCTCATGTGAAAATAATGTATGCCAAATTCGATAGGAATGGATCCTGAAATAAAAAAAAGTAGATAACAAAATATTGACTAAAAATCAGTTCTTTAGAAAAACACTTTTAAAGTTTTTTTAAGTGAAAATTTGACATTGAGTGTTTTTTTGTTCAGTTTTTAGCCTGAAAACAAGTCTGTTGTCACATAAAACTCTTCTCTTTCCATGGCATCTATGTCCTTTTTTTTTTTTTCCTGACTTTCTGTTGCTGTCTTTTTCAAATTTTGATCTCTACCTACTATTACCAGAAGGGTTCCCATAGGATCATTCCAGAATCTTGAGGGCCTATTTGTGGCCTCCATATGTCTAAACCAAGATTGTTTTGACCTTTACTATGGCAGACAGTTCCCAGTTGTGCTCTGAAGCAGCAGAAATAAATGAGAATTTCACTTTTACCAGGAGCTGGCAGTTCATTTTCAAGTGCTTGGTGAAAGCTTACACTGATATTTTGCGTGATTGAGAGTCCATTTTGATTCAGAGTGGTCACCTAATGTCCATTCCTGACATTTGTGCTCAAAACATTGCTAAAGGAGGTCATAATCCTTTCCTGTATTTGGTCAAATAGTGATGATCTACCACTGCATATAGCAACCAGAGAGAATCAAATCCTGTTTGACAGTGAGCACGCAGGGACATCCTTCGAATGACCATGGGTCAAATACGGTGGAATGGATGTTTCACTTTTCAATACTATTTTTCTTTTCAGAGAAAGTAGAACTTTTAAGAGAAAACAAAAAACTAAAATAGGATTTTTCTAAACAAAAACCATATTTCAGGATCCCCCCCCCCCCCCCCTTTAAAAAGAAAAATTATGTCTCATAAAGCTTTAGGATGCAGATTAAAATTTATACAATTTACACTAAGATTTGGTCTCAAAACCTTAGTAAGATATAAAAATAAAACCGTTTCAGATCTAGCACAAAATAACAACCAGATAATGGTCATTGTTTCTATCAGTATTTATGTACGATTATGAGAGACCCCACCATATGGTGAACATTTTCATTTTGAGTTAAATTTCCATCACTAAAGTCTGGTATGGGTTTCTCGAGGGCATATAAGGGCATATACAAGCATATAAGAGCTGTTATAATTTGTGTTGTTTTGAAAATATGATAGCAGGTGAATGATAAAAATTGCAAGAATGTTTGATAGTTTAATGAATAGTAAATAATCCCAAGATGAAGGATTGTGAAATTACATTCATTAAAATGATGATTCTATTCAGAATGCAAACATGAAAGATGAGCAGATTTGTCAGTGCATGTGTTCATCATAAGCATTACTGGTTATATCTTGTCTGTCAAGGAAGCCAGATATCTGCTTCGTGATGAATAAAGCTTATCTTTTGTTTTCACTTGCCTTTGTTGTTTGATCTGTTTTACATATTATTGTCATGCTAAGAATTATTTGAATCCCACAAGCTATAACAGATCACGTTTTTAGAAGAATATGTCATTTTTAACTATCCAGGTCAGTCTTCTTCACATATAACGAAGATTGCCCCAAACAAGCCACCTATCAAAGAGCGACATGGTCCACCAATTAACAATGCAGATATCCAGATGAGTCGAATGAGGCTCAACACCCCAGGAGCTCCTATCCCTGGCCCCAGCCCCAATACTAAACCAATACCACCAGCAACAAAACAAAATGGAGGAGCCACACCTGGATCAATAGCAGTAAGTGCATACATACAAGTGAAATACATAGTGATGCTACAATCAATTGTTTGTATGTGTGTATGAGTGTGAAAGTTGAGGGGGTGAGTGGATGGGGAGGAATTATGTCATGTTTTAGAGTGGTAGTAAATAGTAATAATGCCAAACAATTACCAATAGACCTCCCCCCACCCTCATGCCCCACCCCTCCCAAAAGCCCAGTTGTTTAATCTGCCACTCCCATTGTGTGTGGAAATTGCAATTCAACTTTTGAAAAAACCTAGTTGTCCTTAATGCTAAATCTTTACCAAATGTGAATTAAGACAAGATTAGATAAGTTAAGATAAATTTCATTTGTTCTCAAAAGGACATTTCATTCACAGTTGATGAGGCACAGCATATAATCGAGATACATCCACACTAAGTTAAACGTACATAAACAAAAATGTCTCGAATGTCACAGGGCAGTGATCTGCAATCACATGAAATAACTTCAATATCAAAGAAGATATTGTTCAGAAACTTTGATTTTACTGATCATGGGGGAGGGAAGAGAGTTGTAGCTAGGCAGTTTTCACACTGATAGGAAGCATGCTTATTTCATCTTGATGCAGGAGGAATTCATTTCAGATTCATTCCACCTGATTGCACAAGACTTGGCCAAAGATATTAGGAGTGGTGGCATACATATACTCATGAATGTTGCAAGATCAGGGTTAGTGCAGGCCAGTGATCTGCAGTGTGGGCTATACTATAGAAAAGGCAACTGGGAATGATGAGGATGATAGGAATATAAGTAGGATGTGGGCATGATGACACTATAGAAACAGTTAAGTCTTGCTATAGGAGATCAGAAAGAGAAGAAAGGCAGAGACAAGCCACACCTTTACTATGTAACTTGAGAGCTGGCAGATGGGAAATGAATAGATGCGTTAAGAAAGTGAATGGAATTGTTCAAGGAAATCATTGACATCTACTTTGCAGTTAGTTGAAATATTCTGGAAGAAATGGGAATTTGTTTGCATGTAAGAACTGATTTTGAACATTACAGAAATTCATTTCTGCCATCAGTGATCATCAAGCTGACAGAATGTCCTCTGAGGACAAATAAAGCTTATCTTCTCCTAGCTAATGTATGCCAATTGTGATTTTGGTCAGTGCAAAATAGGGTTCAGTCAATACAAAATCACTAAACAACATGTATACAGACTTGAGCAATAATTGATGCATCTATGATGTTATTGTTTGTGGGAAGGAGCATGTTAGACCTGCAATAAGATTGAAATAGTTTTTTTTTTTAATTTTGCTTTTTTTTTTTTTTTTAATGTTTAATACTTTAATGCACTGCACCATTTTGTGACATGAATAGTTCACTATTAACTTATTTTGTTTGAATTAACTTAATTTGTGTTTTGTTTTGTTTTGTTTGCTTTGTATTCATTTTCTTTTTTTTTTTTGGCTGTGAAACTGTTATCATCATTTTACTAGCATTGTTGAGAAATTCTTTGTGGATTGTTTGCAGCAGCAACAGTTGCACAGTTTTATTTCTGACCTGCAGTCCCAGTTTGAGTATTTTGGGCAGTGGCATTCAGCACAGTGCAAAACTCTCCAAATTCTTTTTCTGCTGCCAGACTTTCACTTCATTTAATTTGATTTACATGAAATCCATTGTTTGTGTGTATGTGAGAACATACGCTCAAAATCAACAGAAATCTCTTCTAGAGGAATGTGTCTTATGACCTGATACACAAATAGGTTCCACTCACACTGTTCATGAAAAGTCACCTTAGCTTATCGATAGATTCTGTTTGCAACAATCTGATGCACTGAACAAAAAATTGAAAATTCAGGTCATTGACTGCAAAATTTAAAATACAAACCAACCTCCTTTGTTCAAGCCTAGAACTGTAGCATCAATTGATTCAAAACAACAACAAAAGGCTGGTGGGCCACTTCCAGTCTCAGGTTACAATTTGGTGGTCATTATATTATTGCTCACCCATGGGACTCTAATTTTATTTTCAGTGTGTAAAATGATTAAAGAAACAATTTGCCATTTGAATCTGTGAAGAGTGTGTCCAACATTTTCTTTTTTTTTTTTCCACTCTCTTCTTTACTTCTGCAGGACAGGCTAAATAAGTTTGAAAAGAAACAAGGTAAGCGAATTATGAAATTCTTGGACAGGAAAATTTTAGGGGCAACAAATAATTGACACTTATTTTGACTGATTTTTTGGCACTGTCATAAACAAATGCTGCGCTGTCTGAAAGATTGAGAGTTAAGGCCCTGTATTCTGACTGCATTGTTTTATTCATCATTGTCTTAGAGACCTATGGCATGATGACAATTCTCTCCTCACTAAAGAGGAAGCCAGTTATCAGTCAGTTTATCAATCATCATGCTGTCAAGATATCTAGATCAACAGCTTTAGACAGAAGAGGCAAAGACCAAAAAAAAAAAAGAAAGAAAGAAAGAAAGAAAAAGAACAGAAATAATTAAGAGGGAAATAAGAAAAAAAAAAGGAAAAGAACAGACACATAAGAGTATTAAACTTTTCCTAATCCTGTTCTTTTTTTTTTTTCTTTTATTGATTTATAGTCTCTCTTTTGAATTGTTTGTAGTCTGTCAAAGAAAGACAGAATGTGATGTGAACAAATCTTGTTCTGTTTCAACAGAATCCACTGAGCGGCCTATTCTTCCCAAAAAACCCACGACACCTAGCAAACCCCAATTTGATAAATCCTCTCCAAAGCCAATACCTCCACAACTTCCAGTGAAACCTGTGGAATTAGAAGGTCCAGA
Source organism: Peronia verruculata (assembly GCA_038406235.1). Taxonomy (NCBI): domain Eukaryota; kingdom Metazoa; phylum Mollusca; class Gastropoda; order Systellommatophora; family Onchidiidae; genus Peronia; species Peronia verruculata. Next base: position 18,647 of record JBCAUA010025487.1, read on the forward strand.
CTTGCCACCCCGGCCCTCTCATGAGAGGGGCCTTCCTAGCATTCCTCCAGTATTACCTTCACCTCTTCCGCAACAGCAGGACAGCCAATCTGACAAAAATGCCAGCGATGGCTCCAATAGCGCGGGGTCAGCGAAAGGTTTACCCAACACTAGGTCCACAGAGAGACCCATACATCCATTTTTACAGAATGAACATAAGGTGCGGGTTCTTCCCTCACTGCATGCTGGTTCTTCACCTTTCGGTCCTCCATTCGTATTGAAGGTCTGAGCCTATCATGTTACAGGAATTAGCCTACGTGATCTCACCATGTATTTCGCACAGTAATTTACACTTGTCCTGCCATCCACTCCCATTAATTTTCTAATCAAGTGCAGTGAAATTTGGTCATGGTAAACCCATCTAGAACATATTACATTGTACTCTGCAGATAAAGTAAATTTTGAAAGTCAACTGAATTGTAACAGTGACTTTTTTTTTTCACCAGCATTTTTTGAAAGCATCAGAAACTAAAACTGTTGGTTACCATGTTATTTCTTCATTCGGAGACCATGTTTCACTCCAAATATGAGATTGTTTTAACCTCCATTCTACATTTTAACCCCCAGTCCATCCCAAAAATGCTTTAAATCCTCAATATCTTGTTGAATATCCTCTTAACATGCATTTAGTACTGCCAATGGTAAGAGCAACTAATTTGTTCACATAATTATCAGTGTTGAATTAGAATTTAACACCAAACCTGCTGTTCTTTTGAATAACTAATTTGTAGTCGAATGATAGATCAAATAAGGATTAATCACTTTCAGTGCTGTGCCATTTTTATGATAATATGCTCAGTAGAAATGATGGGGTCAGTTTCGCTCGTTTAGTCCAATGCTAACCCCCACCACACACACACACTCAGCCCTGCCCACTAATGTGCCAACTAACTGGCATCCATCCCTTACTTTCTCTCCTCAAGCAGTCAGAAGCATTGACTGTTGTAGTAGATTACATATATACAACAGATTTAGGCTGTTGTTACCTTATTTACCAATCATCTGCTTACAACATCGGTCAAAATATTGTGCGTTTTTGTTTTTTTTTTTAAGGAAAGGCAGTTTGTCGTGGACTGACTGTGGACATACATGGTACCTTTTCTTGCACATGAGAAGGAGATTTTTTAATGTTCTTTATACTATGAGTAGTAATGAAGCAGTTAAAAAGAATGTGATCTAACCATGATCAAATTCAATTTTGTTTAGAGTATCAGTATTGGCAGCTATGCCTGGGTCTGAACATCTGTCATGAATTCTCTCAGTGTAGGGAATTTTTAATAGCATTACATGCTCTGGACAGTCTCCTTCATTGGAATACTTCTGCACATTAGGGGATGTGCTTCACCACAAAAGGCATATTATGACATTCACCTCTGGGTGAGATCAAAATTAAGTTTGAGATATAATTGTTACATTCACATAAATTCACTTATATTACCATATCATTCATGAGCATAATATATAGCTATCAATACACCACTGTCCAGCATAATTCTTCTTTGCACACACAGAAGATGGTCCTGAGTAAAATTTTATTAAAAAATATATTTTACTTATCCCCCTTTGTGAGATGGGTAACGACTTACTCAGTGCATATATTTTATCCTTCCTCAAGCCAAATTTCATACGAGTGTCACAGATGACATTAGTTTCATGTGTGAATAAATACACTTGCTTTTAGCTGTATCATTACCTATGGCTTTTACTCTGTTTTCTATACCCACCTAGATAGTATACAATGTAGTTCTTAGAAGTAGTCTTGATAGTTTATTTGTTGCTTAGATTGCTTTGTGTTATAACCTTTCACTCTGCCTTTGAATGGCTTGTATGTTTTAATAGTTAACTTTTAATCTGAAATCAGCCATTTGCTTTGAACTTACTTTCTTTGTGTTATGAACTATAATCTGTGTACATAACATGCAATGTAGTATATCATAACTTCTCTATAGAAGATATGCACAAAGATCATAACATAATGTCAGGGAACGGCTAACAACTCAGGATAACAATAAATTAATGTTGTTTATCTGAGTGGAAAATCTCTCTAGTCAAGTATTAGGCCATAGCCTCACTCTCTCTCTGCCATCTAATCTGTTACACATTAATAAGTACAGTCTAATAGTAGTAGTAATTTTGAATTGATCATGGCGTTAGCAATCACCATATACTATACCTGCAACCATAACAGTTGAACAATGACCTGAGAACTTGGGAAAAGTTATTAGAGAGACATAGGCACAGTAGTTATGTTGACTGTAAAAAACACCAAAGTAGGCAACTGTCAGTTAATTTAGAGTGACAAAGCTCTTCTCACTTTTATTTTTCCTTTCATAACATAAAGCATAATCTTCTATGTTGTCTGCAGATGGGAGGGTAAACCCAATAGGAATTCCGTGAATGACATACACAAAGAAAATTTATTATAAGAACACTTCTATTTTTTTTCTATTACTCAACAGTTGGAAAGGGCAAACAGTCAAACTGATAGGAATGGCATGAAGAATGTAGCACTGAGCTCCCATTTTTTCCTTATTATTCCATAGTTGGAAAGGGTAAATCCAGTAGACATTGTATGAATAACATGAAAACTCTTAACATTTCTATTTCATCCTGTCACTCCACAGATGGGGTGGGTAAACCTGGTCGAAGTTATATGAAAGCACCACCCCCTCCCCTTCCCCCATATCCTCCTGAATTTTCCCCCTGGCTCCAGCCTCCAAGTATCGATGGTGATAAAGAGAGTTTAGCACCAGACCTGGGGCGCCCTCCTTTACCCCCTCGCCCCGAGGATTTAATTGTTGTAGAGCCCAACTGGCCTCCCCCACCTGTCACTGAACTGGTAGCTCCTATGGTATGCCCCTCTCCCAGCATGCTTTTCTGGGGACTGGAGTCTTTTCATTATTTCTTATATTGATTTGTATTAGTTATAAATTTTTTTACAGTTTCTTTTTTTTCTTTTGTGAGATGACTGCACTACATACAGCAAACATTCTGTATAAGTTTATTTCCGTGTAAAATATTGTAGCAGATGAGACTGCCAAAGTGAACTTGCTGGAGGAGAAATGTGGTGTGGAAGATGTTTGTCTACCACAACATGTGGCCCTGTGATCTCACACCATCGTAGGAGCCAGTCGTGCTAATCTCAACCGAACTTTCATGTTTGCAAATTCTGTACCATCTCCAAAGTATGAAGTCTGATCTTTGATATTACGAATGTTATGGCAATATTTTTCTTCATGGCAAATATACATGTATAAGGCAGACTCGAAACCACAGCAGTGAAATGAGATTGGAGTAATTCACTCTTAATGATATTATTAATAATAATAGAGAGCATTTATATTGTGCAGCAGTCTAAACACTTTTCACTCTGTTAATACCCCACCATACCCAGAGGAGAAACATTCACAGATATTTTCAGCTTTCTGAAAATCATTCAAGGCAGCTGCATGTTAGGTGATCAAATCCTTATTAGCCTTACAATAGCATAATTTATCTTGCGCCCAAGGCGATTGAGTCACAAGTCACACCGGGTGAGATCAAGTCACAGCCGTTTTTCACCGTTTTTCACTATTTTCTGACTATGATACCAAAATATTTCTTCTTTTTTTTTTTTCAGATTAAAAATAGGTTAAATTGATGTTTTGTGAAAAAACAAATTTAATATCTTAGTTGGAAAGTAGTAAAAATGACCAAAAACAGCCGTATATCTTCGTTGCTCAGGGCGACTTCCAACTCATTTGCCCTGGTCGCAAGACATTTCTCTTGTTTACTCATGGAACCATTTTAACCTGAGTTAAGTCAGGAAATGTGGGTAAATTGTCTTTCCTCAGGATAAATGTCAGGACTAGTCATGGTTCAAATGGAAATCCTCTGGTCAGTTCAAATCTAGCTTTGGCTACAGTGTTTGAATTCAATAGAGGTCTGAAAAAGATTATGTAACTGATTTGGAGAAAAAGTCATATTAGATTATAGTTAAATGGCCATACTTGAACAGAACAAATGTTAAATGTCTGAATTACTGTGAATGTCACCACTGTAACCAATGTCTTAGTTTGGTTTCATGTAACTTTCCTCGACTGAATCACTGATTTATTTATTTCGTGCATGTTTTTCTGCAGCCTGCCCACTATGATCACTTTGGTTTCTTTTGACTTGATTTCTAAACAAATTTCTTTTGAGAAGCATATTATGAATACAATTGATAGTTCTGTTGTCCTGATAATAAGCTAACAAAGTAAGTAATTTCTTTCTGTATATCACAAGCAATGTCCAACATGAATTTTCATTGAATCATATAATTATTATTGATTTGATTCATGCAGAGAAATTGTTTTAGTCCTTTAGATGTGGTTATTGTAGCTTGTCCTCCTCAAAGACCCAAAACATCAAGGAGTTTATGGCTAATTTGGCAATGAAACAGAAGTGGAATAGAGTGAACAAGATGAAATCATATTAGGTGGAAAATCAAGGGAATGATATATTGTATCATCAAGTTGTAAACTGACCAGGGAACGCTAGATGTGCCAGTATGCAATACGTAGCATCACTGATGTTTTTTTGTTCATGCATTTAAATTCATACTAATTATGCTAATTAATAATAATAAACCAACCAACTTACTGTGGATAGGCTGAACTTTTACTTAAAAAAAAAAAAAAACATTGCAGATGTGTTATATGTAATTTAAAAAGTTTCATTTCTGGGGGCCTCATCCTTATTCTTGCTTTTGTGTTCATCAAGAAATTACATGTAACCAGATTAAATCGGATCCTCTAAGTCTGACTTCTGTAAAGGGGCATTGCTGATTTGTATTATTATGTAATCTGAATGGTTTTCTTTCTCAGGTTATAATTTTACATATGTTAACTTTTCTGTGAGTAATCATAAAACTAATCAGGTTAAGCCAGACCGACCTTAATCTTGACTTTTGAAAGTTGACATGGTTTCATTAATTACACATTTAAAAATCGTGTTGGTTTTGTAGTTGTTTTTTTCCTTTACCCTGCATGGCTTATGTTGGATAACCAAAAGATTTTAACCTCTCACTTGATCTTTTCTGTGTGCATATGATTAATCTGTATATACTTCTAATGAAAAGATTTTAACCTTTCACTTAATCTTTTTCTGTGTGGATATGATTAATCTCTATATATACTTCCAATGAACAATATTGTTTCAATGATTCGAATCTAATAGCATTGTAAATGTAAATTTCATATATAATATATAAATTTTGAATAAAATGTATGATTCAAAAGATTAGGATTAGCAGTATATGAACAGGAAACTTTCTGAGAGAATGAAAATAAATTGTGTCAAGTGAAAAGAGTCTGGAGACATTGGTATCTTGCATATATTGTATGTTTCAATCATGTCATTGATAATTTATATCATTTTAAAGTATACTGTTTTTATTTATGTTAAAAGTTTTTTTGTTTTTTTTTCAAACTGTAGCTTGAAACCTGTGCATTATTTGTATGAAATGAATGTTGATATACAAGATATCTGAAATATAATTTCTCTTCCAGAGAAGATATGATTTGTTTCCTTTATCTAAAATGAACTATCATTGGTTCTGAGTTATCAGTTTTCACTCATCCCTCCCTTCTTTTTTTTTTTTTCATATTTCCATTACTAATTTAGAAAACCAAAAATCTACCTGATCTGCCTGCTAGACCTGACCCCACAACCAAGCCAGTCACTCCTGTTTTTACATCACCGCAATTGTCGGAGGAATTGTATTCTGATGGTGTATCAGAGGTAGGCTAGTCGAAAGCCTTACAGCATAGCTTTAGTCATTGTAAATGACCAGGCAATCATTTTGCTAAGTACTTGCCCATGTAAAAATAATTATGTTGTGAAACTAAACTTTGTGGCTATGTCAAAACAAAGGGATAATGTTGTTGTGCCAAAAGAAGAAAAGGGCAATGTCGCTGAGTCAAAACAGGTAGAGAACAATTTCATTGTGTCAAAAACAGTAAGATAAACATTACTGTGTCAAAAAAGTAAGGGACAATTTTATTTTGTAAACATTAAGGGCCAGTGTAAATATGTCAAAAATAAAGGTAAAGTGTTTTTGCTGTGTCAAAAAAAGTAAGGGATTATTTTATTGTATCAAAAGAGATAAAGAAAACAGAAAAGTGGACATTAGTTTTTGAACCAGTAACCATTTTTCCAAATAAATATAATAATAATAATAATAAAAGGCATTTATATAATGCCTCACCCCTGTAGGGCTCGAAGCGCTTTGCAGAACCAAAATGTTTAGCAGCCACACACGAAATGTGCCTGAAAACAAACTGGGGCAATAACATACGTACATATTTATAACATGGTATACAGAAAGACTCCAGACATGCTCACACATGCTCAGACATGCAATACAATTCAAACACATACGTAAGTCTGTAGACATGACTGACAGCCCTCTCGCCAGCAAGACTTGAAAACATTACTCAGACAAATACTTGTTGAACAGGTGTGTTTTTAAATGTCGTTTAAAAGTCTCTAGGCTTGAAGAATTGCGAATGCCTGTAGGCAATGCATTCCAGACTAAAGGTCCTGCATATGAACATGCTCTGTCCCCATATTTTTTCTTATGGGAACGAGGAATAGAGAAGTGGTTAAGACTCTTAGATCTCAAATTTCTGGATATATGAGTTATGTTGCCAAAAGATATTATCATTGTATCCAAATAATAGCGGGAACAATCTCACAGAAGCTACAATCATTTTGCTTAATACATATGAAAATAATATTGTCATAAAGAGGATAATGGCATTTTTATTTTGTCAAAACAGGAATGGGGCATTGTTATTAAACTAGACATCATTCTGTCAATGGGAGTAATAATATCAAAACTGGAATAGGGCATAAGCTGTGAATTACTAATCATTTTGCCAAACACACATGAGAATTGTTTTGTGAAAACAGAATAGGAACATTGTTATTGAACCAGTAATAATTAGAATAATATTCTTGAGTATAGGAAAAGCGTATTGTTATTGGCCCAATGATTAATTACCAAATACATATAAAAGCAGTTTTATCAAAATACATGTAGAAAACTGACATTATTACTTTGTCAAGAAAAGAAAGGGACATCCTTTTTCAACTAATGATTACTTTGCCAAGTGTGTATGATGTTGGTAGTGTGATAGACTGGTTTATCACAACATTTTGTGCTCTGAATTATAAGGGGCTTGACATTGCTGCTTCATTTGGCAGTTTATATCTCACTTATTTCATTGTGGAATTTTGTTATTTCTGTTTTAATATGTTTACTTGTAATCCCTCTTATGAACAGATTACCAAGTAATGTGTATGTGTGTAAAAGTAACGGTTCATGTAATCAGTACAGTCGAGTTCACTCAAATCTGGCTCTGATCATTCAAATTTCTGATAATTCGAATAAAAATGAAACAATAGATTTATTTGTCCTCTTTGCACCTATTAAAAATCTCTTGCATTACTAGAAGCCATCACCAAGTGTTTCGTTTAACTCGAAGCGGCCAGCTCCACCAAAAAGGTAAAAACTGGATTTTGTCATCTCCTTGTGGTTTCTACCCATAGAGGGAAACATAGAAGACAGCATCACAGATGGGGCAAGAGGGATTAGACAATGAATTTACATGTACATGACATACTGAGTGTGTCCCACATCATGCGTTAAGTAGCTTTATGTGTTCAGCGGGGGGGGGGGGGGCAGCAACACATAGGGTCAGCACTGCAGAGCAATCAAGCATCTCAGCAGAGTCTATAGTACAAGTATACAAGTACATGTACTATTACACATGCAGGCCTACATGTCACAGACTAGGTGTGTGGTCCATGTATTACTAAATGTGCCGGCAACACTATAATAGAGCGTTGTGCATGTGCTATCATCACTGTCTTGGCTGTAGCAGCACCGTGATGGGTGATGGGATAAGTCAGACTCTATATCTTGCTGGGTTTTTTCACTTGTGGTTGACTCAATGAGGTATTTCGAGAAAAATCACATGACCGAGGATTTTCGCTCACACGCTGATTTGTTTACTTGTTCTGCG